>CANYBF010924862.1:0-27833 GCA_948192965.1 Dalechampia spathulata | reverse complement strand
CATATTAATCTATCATCTTAAGGTGGTTTCCTAATTATGTATAGTATCTATGAAAAATTAAGTAAAACTAGGACAAAATGAATGGCAAAACTTCTAATATGCAAATTCATGAATGAAATGTAAACAAGATAAAGATATATGCAAAACATCATAAAATACTTCCTAAGCTTACTAGAAATGCATGAAAACATGATAAAAATTATTATTTAAGCATGAAGAAAAGCATTGATAATGCAAATTATCATATAGTTTGAATAATAATTCAATTCAAGCTTTAGTTAAGATTCACTTAAATTTTAATAAAATTAAGTAATAAAAAATCTGAATATTAGCAAACTTTATAATTTATGGTAAACTTTTAATTTTATTTCAATAAAATATACGAACTTGATTGTTATATTCTATATACTCATGCTTCATATGTTGTTAGTTTTCCGTTGCAATTTTAATAAAATATTACTAGTTTTATAACAATAATATCCTTGAATTAGCGTCATTTCATCAATTTGATTATAAATTTTTTTTATTAATTTCATTATTTTATTTTAAGTTTAAGATTTTAATATATAATATATTAAATTTATAATTTTTCTTAACTAAGATATTTATGTAAATTAAATTCTATTATTTTATAAAATTAAAATTATTAGTTATTTTTAAAATCATGTAAAAACGTACTATAATTACTTAAAAGGTAAGAAAGAGTTTATTTTAGTTAAAATATAAAATTATATTTATTAATTTTAGTTATAAAAATGTTAAACTTTCATATGTTACTTTAAAATTAAAATCAAATAAAATGTTGAAGGTATAATTGATAAAATTATGATAGTTTAAGGTTTATATTGATACATAAATAATAAAATTTAATAAATAATTATAATATATTAATGAAAATTTATGCTAAAATTAGAAAAATCATTAAAAGTCAAATTGTTTTAATCACACAACCTTTTAGTAATTAAATATCTATCACAAATTAAAAATTAAGTCATTAATTATTCTTTCTGATTTCATATATTTTATCCTTTTCTCATTTTCAAGCAAAATACCATGTTTTTAATAAATTATGTTAATATGGTTAAAATTCATTTAATTCGACATTTGAATTACTAAAAAATGAAATATTAAATTAATATAAAAATTTAAAGCTCAAACACTTAATGTTTTTTTTTTAAAATTGATTGGATAAAAATCAGTTGAGTATTTAAACTACGGCAAAATTCTTATATTATATTATATTATGTAATATTAAAGTAGAATAAACAACAATAAAATTTTAATCATATAATAAAACACCCTAATGGAACAATAATCAGGATATAATAAAACTATGATTTTATGCCTTTTAAGATAATTTAAATAACAATTTTTAAAATAGTTTTTGATAGATGATATTCAAGATATATGGTAAGATAATAAATCAATTATAGCATGATTTTCAAAGTGTGGTCGAGTTAATTATACAAAAACCTCTGAAATGGAACTGATAGAAACGACAGCTCTTTTCAATTTCTGGGTGAGAATCAGCTATTAGTTGTTCGAAATGTTCCAACCGAAGTCCACTCAATCTCTAGAATGTATTATCGTAGTTTATAATAATTTATATGGAATTAATTATCTATAGTTGCTCGTTAGATTTGTTTTTCTGTTGTTGCATTCCCCTGCTTTATACAGATAAACCGAAAAAGGAATTATGAGGAATAGATTTCTTCACTAGAAAAAGCACATAAACATTGCCTAATAGAAAAAATCGCAATCTGAACATTGCATTACCAAACAAAAATATAAAGAAGAGAGACCAAAACTTTGCAACACGCATCTGGAAAACATACCTGAAGATTTCCTCTTTCTGCTTTTTAAAAAGAAACTATATATAAAAAACAAAAAGCCTACCTCTCAAGAGGCGTGTGTTATGGAAAATGATCAAATGTTTATGTGTGTTTCTTTTCTATGATCCGGTGATTTCCATACAGTACTGGCAATGCATGTTGTCCAAGATCTTTATTAAAGTGAATTTTCTAATTATTCCTACCTACATTTTATGATTATGATGCTTATATTTTTCAGGAATCAAAGACTGAGCATTTAGTGGGCTACTGCAGTAGATTGTATTCTTTGCCGCTAATGAAAATAAAGGGGATTGTTTAAAAGGTGATTGTCGACACCTCTCTTCTGATTAAGTTTATTGGTTGCCGCCCCTTGTTCCTAACTTGGTTACCACGTTTTCCGTAACGATCTTGATTTTGATAAGTAAATTTTTTTTTTTTTTTGAAGAGGTGAAATGCTATATAATAGGGAGTAATTATTCTCTTTAAAGTTTTAAGAAAAACCATTGTTGATAAGTTATTTACTTACAAGCGAAGATATGTATTACTAAATTTATGTTAAAAGTAGTACATTCTACATTAATTAATCCAATTTCGGTATGTTTCTAGAATCACTTTTCATATTACATCTAAGAATATTCATAGCATGCCCTTCCAAATGTAATTAGATTTAAATTAATGGTAAATTATTATCAATATGTTGAGGTTAAAGTCTAATCTAATGTTATAAAAACATGTTAATAAATTACTACAAAACCCTTACATTATATTCTATAATTATATTTATATTCCTCTTTTCCTATAATTTAATTTAAAATATCTTTATATTATTCAATTTTATCATTTAAACCTTTTTGTTAATTTTGATTTTGATTTAAATTTAATGTAAATATATACCTCTAAAATATAATCACAATGAAAGCAAAAAAAAGAAAAAAAAATGAAGTGTACATAATTGATTTGATTGAAAAAAGATTTGATTCCAAGAATTTTAAAAATTAAAATATAAAAATATTATATATCTAGTTTAAAAATTATTTTAAAAGTACAAATATAATCAATATACTTCTAGTAATTCACTCATATCGTTTTAATAACATTAGATGATTTTAAATATATTGATAAACGAAGCTAAAATCTAAACCCAAACATCAAAAAAATTTATAATAACATACCTTTTATCAAATATTATACTACACATTATTATATCTCTTCAAAGTTGAGAGTTGTACTAAAACTAATCTTCAGTTGTTATTCAAAGTTACACATAGACTAATCTTAGTTGTTTTTATTTTTGAATGAACTTTCAAGCAGATTGTATTTACAAATAATTGTTATTTTTGATGTACTTATTAAATATAAATTTCATTTTAGATGAAATTAACTTTGTCTTTCATTTATCTTAAACAAATTGGTGTTTAATTCAATCTAGGGTTCAATTTAACTTTAAAAATATAAAAAAATGTTGAGCGCCAAAGAGTACGGTTGAAAATAACTAATAAATAATCAAAGTTATTTGGAAAATATTACGAGGAATGATATATGCCTCTCAACAGAGGCGAAACTACATCCGGGGCAAGGGGGGTTGAAGCCCCGGCTGAAAGGAGGGTGTGGGCGGTGGGGCTAAAAGGAGGGTGTGAGTTTATCACGAATATAAAAAATATTTAAAAGAATTGATGAAGAAAAGATTATACTTACTACATTTTCAAAATATACAAAATTGAAGAATTTAACTTAGTTCTCGTTCATATTAATAATAGTATGTTTATTTCTTTAAAAATTATCATAAACATATTAGTATTTAAATTATTAATGAAATTTTAGTTTATTTTCATGTATAGTTACTTAAATTTTTAGCGCTCCCAAATTTTTAGCCCCCCCTTCACCCACTTCCTAGTTCCACTACTGCCTCTCAAGGTAGTTTGTTAATTTAATAGCAATTTAATTTGAACGTAAATCAATAATACATTTTTATTTATTTTACCTTTTTATTTTTATGTATAATAAATTTCAAATTCTAGCTTATAAATTCTAAACATTTTTTTATCTCTTTTGAAATCTAAATCATTATCTTTAACTTCAAGTCACTTCATACTATTATTGTCATCATTGTCGGGGGTTGAGGTTTTTTGTAATCAAAGTTATAATATATATTTCATATTTTTGTTTTATTTATAGAATTTTGGGATGTGATGGATGAAACACATTGATGCCTTCTCTTATTAGGTTTAATTATGCTCTTAAATGCCTTTAAGGGGAAGTGACTAGTTAGTTGAGCTTGGGTGCCATTCTAGAAGCTATTCACTTGACAAGCACTAGTTATGCCTATCTTCTGTATGGATTTATGTAAAACCCTCCCCTTAGCTACATATGAAGAATGAGGATCAAATCATTGTAATGTTTTACTAATTAATGAAAAAAGTAGCCACATTCATCTTCAATCCTCATGTCACATTATTCTTATTTATGCCTTATTATGTGATGCTTATATTGTACCTTATGATCATGGTTGCTTACTATATGATATGTGTGATTATGTTGTGCCTCATTGTTCTTGCTATGAACAACTTTATTAACTTGGACATGGAACCTAACCCCTTTTCATATATGGAAGGTGTAATTAATTGGTTAGCTCATTAAGGTAGCATTTGAAGACAAGTGCCACATAAGTCTATAAGAGAGGCATGAAGCTAGATTTATGACACTTAGTATTAGATCCAAGACTAATATGTGTTAGGGAAGTTTCAAAATTATTGCATTGACTTTAAGACATTAGTATGCTTTTGATAAGTTGCTTTGAATTAATTCTCTATATTTAATAACTATCCTAATAGTGATATATAATAATATAAAAATGTGATGTAGTAAAGAAGGATTTTTAAGGGGAGCATTTAATGCTTAACAATCTAAAGGATTTGGGAAAGATGAGCAAGGTTGGTATATTATTAAATACAAGTATAGCTTATGAGGGAATACTGATCTTATTAATTATGTAAAATGGAATGTCCAATATTTCTATATATGTATATATATTTAATTACATCTAAGTGATAATTATTCATTATGTTAAAATTAACCTATATAGGATTAATAATTATTTCATCGATAAGGTAAAAACGTATAGTAGAAGAACAATAATGCATTGTTCTCATTAGATTTAAAATGATGTAACATCCATAATATCTTTATTTTTATGTATTCATCCATTAACATGTACATGTGATTCGCTACATTTGAATCAATTTGTATATAATTTACTTAGATAAAGTAAAGGCTTATAAGTTGGATTCACACAAATGTTCTACATTAATGAATTAGAGGTTTAAAGATAAATTAATAGAACTAGTATTAATGTTGTGTAAAAAGTATCATGAAAGTTATGTTGTTATTTTAGTGAATACGAGTACAAGTTATAGTTGAACACTATTTTCATGGATTAAGGTTGGTAGTGATATAGCCACTAGTACATTAGATATTTTTCCACATTTATTTATAATTATGAAAATGATACTATTATGTTTAAATTTATTATACATAATTTAGATGGTTAAATTAATGAAATGAGTGATAGATTAGTGAAATCAAATTTGATGTCACTTGTTGACTTATATAAAAGTAAGTTATTGCTCTAATAAGTAAGAATGCATTAAAGATATTAGTTATTGATTTAATAAAGATTATAGGGTAAACTTATAGTTTAATAAATTAAGGGTGTTAAGGGAGAGAACACATTGGAATTGCTGGGTGGATATGAATTGATGGAAGTGTAAGGTCCACATATATTAGGTAAGGGAATTATAGAATTAAAGTGGTTAAAGAAGTAATAAAATAATATTAATGTTAATTATTTAAAGATTGATTAATTATTCAAAAGAAATAAATGACTTTTTCTTCCTAAGATTAGGACAAACAGGCACTAAGGACAAATCAAACCGTTTAAAGGAAAGGAGGTTCCGGATTATTGCCTTAGGTGGTAGTTTTATGTCACACCTCACTCTAGGATGGAACATGCTCCCATAGAATAATGAATAGTCTCTAATACATATAAACTATTAATTATTCTACAAAGGATGTATTTTTTTTGAATTAAAAACAAACTTTACATTTGTAAAACTTATAATTGAAAAGCATTTACGATTTGGAATTTAATCAAATGATACATGTAACTTTATACATATAAATTTCTCATTTAAGAAAAAAACGTTTAAGAATATTTGAACTCACATTGCACCCATGTTTTTAACTGCCTTATTCCAATACTCTATTATCTAAAATTCTTATATAAAACAAAACATAAAACCCGTCCAAGCCCTTGCGTTCAACATGAGTCATGCTGAACTCGTGCTCTGGAATCCATGCGCTCCAATTACCTATTAACTTGCATCCATCAAATGATGAATGTTGAGTATAAAACTCAGTGGTGCTATAAACAAAATCAAAGACATCATGTTTAAATCAATCATAGTGATCTACATTAATCCCTATCACTATATCATTTCTTACTCTTTAAACATCTCTTATTTTCTGTTAACAATAATGCCTAAAACATTATTTACTATTCATAAATCAATATTTATCTATTACTATGCACACTTTTTTATTCATCTATAACTTTCCATGACCTTTTTGATATACCTATGAGCAATACAAGTTTCATGCTAGGTATACCTTTTATTTCAACTAGGCCAATAGCCTTCCTTATCTTTATGACATCAAATCCTTAATATATTAAAGCTTTACTCACATAAACATCTTTTCTTTAGCATGTTCATTTCTTGTCTTGAGCCTAAGCTCAATTAACTGTATATCATTTTCTCTATAGTATAACTATGCCTTGTGTATTAGCTCTATAATGTCTGTTTATCACATGCTTGTACAATTCCTTAAAGGAATCCATTAATTCTATAAACATTTCTTTATAAGCATAATTGTAGTGCATTCACTATTCCATTCTCTTTACTTTTATGATACAAAAATGAAAATGCATGCCTGTGAAAATGAGAATGCAATCATGCTTTGCATTCCCCTTCTAATTTTCTTATATCATATCATTTCTTTTCTTTTTATGATTATGCACAATCCCTTGCCATACTGGGTCCCTCTAGGTACTAGTACTCATCTCTTGAAGGAGGCCATTACACTGTATGGTTCTATGAACCCATTTTATTACTATAGGTTTAGAGACTCATCTCTCGTAGGAGGGTATTATAACTGTATGATTCCTTAAAGGAATCCATTAACTCTATGACCTAGTACATTTCTTTTTCTATAATCACTCTTTTCTTTTCTCTTTTCAACCTTATATCCTCTTTATCATGCCATGAATGCCTTTATGTATGTATGTTTCATGACATGATGTATTAATGATTATACAATACCAATCATAGTGTATGAAGTCTTTATTTAACTATCACCAGCAATCAACTGGAAAACATCATTGATTACCCTCTAAGGGTTCATATTAAGAATAGTACAATCTCTTAGGATATTCACATCATATCATTCATAGTTCAAGCTTATTACTTAGCTATTTCAATAATCCAGTGAAAATCATCATTAAAAGATCCTATACAGATTCATAACAGGAATAACATAACATATAACATAAGAACTTCAATCGAAGACCTTAAATAAGGTAATGAAAAGAAAACATATCATACCTAAGAAAACATGTGATTACATGTTAACATGAAGGTAAGTAATAACTTACCCGCCGATCCATTAATAAGGATCAACTACTAATACCACAAACCTGTTTCGCTTTACATTTAGCAGTAACCTGCTGCTACTTCTGAGTTCCATCCATTTAAACCTGTAACATTATCATTTTACAATCCATTCAGTAAAATCATTCATAACTTATACTTAATTGCACATCTTAAATAATCCATGTATATCTTTATCTTCCATTTTCAATACAAAATTATGTTCCCCAAAGGAGTAGCCTACATTCCTTAAATCTTTTGGCCAATCAAATAACCTTAAAAAAAACAATGCTTATATCATTTGAAACTAGACTCCAAGATCTTTCAAACAATGTATTACACACCCCAAAACTTATCCGGTAAGGCCTTCAACTATAATTCAAATGACATTCAGAGTATAACACTTCAACAAAACATAAAATCATGCTGCCATTTATGACCTTTGCTCATTATTTAACCTTTTTATCTAAGTAAATCATCTTTAAATTAAATGATTATTAAACCATTAGAAACTAGACTCAAATATCTTTCCAACAGTATATTACACGTCTAAAAAATCATCCAATAAAACCCCCAAATGTTGCTTCCAAAATGACCTATCAAATACTAAAAGTTGCTGTCACGATCATGATTTCAATGTCACGATCGTGACTTTAACCATAAATTTTGCAAAACTTTATGTCATGATCATGATTTCAATGTCACGGCCATGACCGAGAGTCCTGTAGGTAGCAGAAACTCACTCCAAAACACCTCCAAATGATTCCCCAATCATCCTAATCCATTACCATGTTCAAATCATCTTAGATTCACTTCTAAAACTTACTAGAAACATCAATTTAACACAATCTAAAGTTCAATCATCAATTAAAATCAATTCATCATTTACAACATAACACAAGCTTGTATCTTCCATAATAACCCAGAATCCAATTTAATTCATTTAAAACTATTAACTAGCAATTTCCATCTCAACTTCATAAAATCAAGAACTCAAATCATATACCATAACCCTATGACTTTACCCATAGAACAAAAACCCAAGAACTGCAAGAATAAAGAAGTTATATGCATCAAAAGAAGGAAAGAAGTAATAATCATCTTAGATCCATGCTTCCTCTTACCTGGAATTACTATGGTTTTAGCTTATGCAAAGACATAAGAATAAAAGAGGGAAAAGAAGCAGAGGAAGGAAAGAAGAAGTAGACGTCTGGTGAAGAAAGAAGTAAAACAAGTGGCTAATATCCTATTTATTAAGATAAGGCCAACTTATTAAATTAAAATTATTATATAAATAATTATATATATTTATAACTTAAGGAAGGTCTAATTATACATGAACAGGTGGCTTCCTTACTTAATTTTCTTTCCTCCCCTCTTTATCAATGAACACATCATTATGACATCATATGTGCATAATTAATACATATCACACATATACAAGTAAATAACATATTCATTGAAATGAATAAAAGCATTCATTATAAAAATATTCTTTCTATCAGCCCTTCATGCATATTCAACTTTATAAAACATCTTTTCATCTATTTCTACCATTTTCTCTGTAAATTTCGTATCATATGGAATTTCTCTATTCATAATGCACTTTTAATTATAATCATCAAGCTATCACATTCGTGCATCATATTCGATTTATGCATTTTATGCATTCATTAATTAGTTATTGTAATATATGAATAAAATAAATGCATATAGTGAGGCTGTGAAAATCAGGATGTGACATTTTATGTTAGTCATCAAATATTCTAGAAGAAAAGAGAAGACTAGCAACTAAAAATATGCATAGGTTACAAAAGGAGGGGGATTACAAAAAAAAAAGGACCTAGTGGAGAGGGGAATTGTATTCCTAAGGTTAATATTCTAAAGGCATGAGTTACTACCAAGAAGATTATTTTCTTTATCTCAATGGGATATAGGTGAGTTTGAAGTTTTTGTGTGTGTGTGTTATATGGGTGATTAATTCATGTATGTGTTATAAAATTGATAAAAGAAAAAGAAGTTTTGATGTCTATATATGCAAGATTATAGATTGTATTTAATCTACCAATTATGTGCTATAATCATAAGTAATTTGTTTGCAAATCTAGTGATTATACAATTAAAATTGTATAACCTAAACTGAGGAAATTTACAAGATAAAAGGGCGGACACAACTATTGTTTAATGTGTATTAATTAATGAAGGGAAATTAAGAGTCAAGTATGTGAATTTGTATGATTATTGAAAGATATATTTATAATATTGAGCTTATTGTGTATGATTTTACTTGCATGGACAACTTACATAAAAATGAAGTAACCTTTGAGTAAAATTATGAGGGGAATTAAATTATTTAGCTAACTTGCTAGATTTAAGTTCTAAGCTAAACAAAGATATTAAATAAGGAAAAGAACCATGTGGGAGGATATTAATTTGTAAGGAGCTTGATGTGAAGAAAATAAATCTAACATACAAACTTCTGCCAGTAACTTGATGTGTATTAAGTATATTATTTAATCAAAGGAGGTAAGCTTATAGGAGTTTAAGGTTTTAATTAGTGTATTAATGAAAAGTCCATTTATGTATTGATGGTCATGCTTGTCAGATGGATAAAGAAATTGATAAATTTTGTTTAGTAACTCATTCTAGAGTAATAATCATATTAATTATGTTATAAGGATGATATTTTAAGCTTATGCTGCCGCTTAAAATGTTAAGTTAGCCAGGAGAAAATTAGGAAAATATGTGTGAGACTTTTATTCACTTAAGGCTGCTAATTATGGTGCAAAATATTATTGTTAAGTACTTCTTCATGAACAAGATTCTATGAGTTAATGAACTGAAACATGCTATTCATAAGTATATACAAATTGCATGTAATGTATGTCGTTGCTGTTAGTGTATGCTCTAGAGCATCATGTCTTATTTGTACTTGAATATTTAATAAATAAAAGAAATTATTCATTATTTAAGTGTAATATTTTATATACTTGTTTTATTTAAAGTATTAAACTAAATAATAAATTTCAAGGTATTGAACAGTACAAGGGAAATTCATAAAGAGTTTATGATATAAGGTTCTTCTTGTATGTAAATGTTCAATATCTAATTACCCTGATCATAGTATTAATAAGATTGGACATTAGTAATAAAGGTAGATTAGCACATGTTATACTTCTGTTAAAGGGTGATTCTCATTTACTATGACATGAGTTGTCTAAAGTATACATTTGAATGAACAATATAGTATTAGTTCATTGGAGGCCTTGTTAGTGGATTTCATATGGATTATTAATTTATATCTATGAAATATATATCTCACTCATATTGGTAGTACAAGTATCCTTAGACTTGAGATATCAATGTTATCTTAACTATGGATTATTATACTTTGACTCATGTGCTTTATTCCGTTATATGAGGTGTTCACTGTTGGTATGTTGGGTATAGTATGAAGTAGTTGAAGATATTTGTATATCAATAAAGAATTCATCACCTCAAATTAAATGTAGTAGTTTTATCTTAATAATGTATGTAGTAATCTTTGATTATAGAATCTCTGGCCAAAGTGGAATGCCTAAAAGTGAATGAGTTCATAGGGGCATTTTTGGAATAAAGATTATATACATGAAACCTCAAGTTTAGGGCATGATCTAACATGCTTGATCAAGTATTGAGTTGGCATTATTCCATACTCAAACCTAAATAAGATAATGGATGGTGAAAGGAGTTCATTATAGCATTATCTAATATGGAAGGGTTGTAGTCAAACTAATGACTTCTTGATATTTAGGTAATTATGATGTGTGACTAGACACCACTCATAACTTACATATTGTAGACCCTCACTTTTCACCCGCGTGCTGCAACTTTAGGTTTTCTTTAAGTCAACTTGGTACAGGTCCCCGATGTCGATGCCAATTTGCATACATGCCTTTTAGCCTTCCATGAGTGCTCTAGATATGTGGAGCACATTACATTTTTCTTATGGAAGGTGGAGCACATAACATGTATTTTTTGATATGCAGAGCATATAGTGCTACATACTGTACATGTTTAGAAAATATACGCATGGTGCACGACCTTTTCCTATGTAAATCTAATATGCTCCATATGTCACCATGCATTTATAATGTATATGATGCTCATTGAGCATGGGGCACACATCCTAATATACCCCTATTAGGTGGCACACATAAGTTATTTTCACTACATGATGCACATTTACTGCTACATGTTGTGCATATACTGCTACATATTGTGCATATAGCACTATATGCTATGCACATCTAGTTTAATTTCGCAGGATCCCACATCGTTTGCTTATTTTTGGCAACTTATAACCTTCACCTATAAATAAAAATCATATGTTTATGGAAAAAAGGTTCAAAATTAAAGAATTGCACCTAAGCTCTACTAATTTCATTTCTCACTTAATTAAGTATTTAATTAAGTTTTTAATTTGGATTAGAGACTAATTAATCCTACTTTAAATCCTCAATCACGTTTTGGAATCAAGATTTAGAAACTAATCTCTTGGTGAGTATGGAATGCCTATTCTTCTTCTCATTTTCTCTTGGTTTCATTGTGGGGTTGTGATTTTTGTTTGGTTTTTCATTAATTGGCTTCAATCATGAATGTTATAATAGTATTCATAGCTTTCCCAAAGCTAGAATGATATGTGATAGTCGTATATTTACTTAAATATATGATTTAATTTATATTTTTATTTAAAAATATGATTTCTTTCTATTTTTTCACGTTACATGTAGCACATGTCATAATATATACGTCACATATAACTTATGTGCTACACACATTATGCTATATGTAGCGCATATAGCTTTCTATTTTCTCAAAGTTTCATGATTTCTCAATTGTTTTCACTTGTTTTTTTATGCTTATCAAAGTTTTCAGTAGCATTAGTGGTTTCATAGTAACCTTAATGATTTGAATTCATCATACATTGATTCCACATGATTAATTCTGGCTTCAAAGTTAAATTTCAAGTTAAATGCTTATTTAATGTGTTGATTTTTGCAATTGATGTAATTAGCTTTGATTGGATGTGTTTGCTATCTCTAATTGAAACTTGAATGATGTTAGAGTCCTCCAATTTTATTATGCCATGATCAATTTATGTTGATTTTACCACTAAATCAATTAATTCTCTTATTTTTTCTTGCTAATATGTCAATAACCCAAAAGGGCACACATAAAAATATGAGAATGGATGTTGATTTAATATGAGATATTATTTCAAGGTTATGAGTTGGTTTATTTTTTCATGTTTGTTGGATAGAGCATGAAAAGAGCTTCAATTTGATACCAGGATCATGCAATTCTAACAAGTAAAACTTTAGATATGTATGATACAAGTTTGTATGTATAGTGCACATGCCATACACATGATTATGCATGTGCATGTGTCACATGAATTGCACATGCATGACTTGACTTAAGGAGGATAGACATATGATTATCAGATGCTTAATTAAGGTTTTAAGATGTGTTAGATACATCATATGCTGACTTGATTATGTCATCTTATGTATCGTGGCACATAAGCTATTCAGTCAGCCCTAGTGCCACCTAAGTCCTATTAGGCTAATTAAAATGTGATTTTAGGTTTAAAGAAACATAACTTTATGCCTCCTTCTTCCTCATATTCTTTTAGAGAAAAGAACAAGAAAATTCAAATCAAGCACAAGCAAGAGAATTTGGTCCTTCATGAGCAAGCTCACTGGATTTGATTCAAGACTTTCTCTTATCTCCTTCTCTTCTATTTTTATTTCTACTAGTATCTGAAATGAATTTTGTAATTTTAATTACTAATTTAATTCTTTGTTGGTGATAGTTTGGAGGTCCTCTATATTAGGGATCATAAAAGTTTACTACAACTTTTCTAACGAATAAGATTAAAGGAGATTGATATTCATGTAAGTGTTACTTATCTTATGCCATGTTTTCTTTACTATGTTTTTTACGAATGATGATTGCAAAGATCCATGAAAAAAATGTTTTTATAAAAAATTTAAATGTTCCCACTACCTATTATTCAGTTTTTTAACCAATAGTTGCTGGCTTATGTAACCAAAGTAGTAAAATTGTTGAAAGTTTCTAGGTATGAAAGGAAATAAAATGGAAATGAACTCCAACATATGCATTAAAAGGGATTAAAACATGGTTAATACATATAAACATATATAAGATCATAAGAATGAAATAGGGACTGATAAGAAGAACCACTACGAATGAACTTTGATTAGTTACTTAGCATGTAAGTGATGCATATAGGCATATATATTATAGAACATAAATCTTAGATTATTGGTCAGTAATACTAATTATGTTAACGTACTTTAAGCTATTGAAAGCATAATTAGGCCAAATGATTATAGCATAAAAATGTAAGTATTAAATGTTGATGTAAGCTGCTGAAATCCAGATGACTTAGTACTTGAATTTAATTACAAAGCAGGCTGCCAAATATTAATGAATGTAGCAAGGGAATGAATGTGGATAAAACCTTACATGAGAATGTCCTTATGTAATTGATTAAATTCAGGCTGCTTATGTACAAAATTTGCATCAAAATAAAAAGAACCAAAAATAACAGCCATATAACTTAAGTTTGATATATTAAAATCCTAGCAATTTATAAGTATTTAAGAAGAGTTATAAGAGATATGTGTGTTACTTATATTAGAGCTTAATTGAATGATATTAGTCATCATGATTTAGTTGCCAAGCTATTTCATATGTTAGAATGCATATACCATGTATATTGAATTACATTTATGAGCCCATAATGCATGAATAAAGAGAAATAAGATCCATAGGAGGAGGAGAAGAATAGTCTCAAATGCAACTAGATTAGTACTACTAATTAAGGAGGCAAACAAATGAGTATATGATAAATTCATACATAAATAAAGATGTAAAATGATTGAAATGTATATGTATGTTTAATAAATTTAGTAGTTAATTAAACTGACATATAAAGGAAGTACATATATACACATTGAACAAAATTAATGATGAGGTGTATAAATGAATAAAAGAAGTGCATATTGATATGATATCTAAATGCGAGTACTTGAATATCAATCTAGAGTAATATAATTCTATGTTATGATTTATGATAGTAATTTTGAATGTGAATTGTCACATCTTACCACTCTTATAAAGCATGACATGCTCCTGTAATATGCTTAATAGATTCCACTTCGACACCAAAATCCATTAAACATATCACAATGGATGTTAAAAATTGATTTTCAACCTCTTTTATAAGTTAAAAGTATTAAAAGTAATATTAAAATTGTTAATCAAATACAGCGGTATACAAATTTTGGTCATATTTTTTATTGTGAAATGAGGGAATTTAAAAATTTTATTGTCATTAAAATAAAAGCTTTCAAAAAGAAGTTTCATAAAATCCAACAAAATTTTCACATGATAAAATACTATGTAAGTGATGATGCATTTAAAATTTGGTCATACGATTTTTTATCAACTTAAATAGCATATATATAAAACCAAAATACTAAATAGATATATAAATAAAATTCAATGTCTCTAGGTATTATATTAGTAGTATACTTACATCATACTTAATATGCATATACATAACATGATAGATACCTAAAAGATCTCTTTTAACAGCTCCGACTTACCAAGTGCAAATCTTAACTAGGCCTATCTTCTAACTTTTCTCTGATCTACGTTCAATAAAACAAACATTGAGTATGACCTCGGTGGAACATAATAAACAAAAATAAAGTAAGAAGATAAAATGAATATTATTAAAAGTAGGAACAAATCCCCTTCCTGTTAAATAAATAAAGATATAATAATAAAATAACATTTTCAAGAAATAAAGTGATTGTGTATCATAATAGAAATAATATCATCGTATAAAATGAAGTCCAACAATCTATAAATAAAATAAATTATTATATTAAAGATATAAATCAAATATTTAATCTCAATCATAATTAAATCATCAATATCATTTGTCTCATCCTCTATCTCTGTCACAAGTTACAAGAACCCTATAACCCGGATGGGAGATGGGTCTCAATCCTACCCCAAAGGTGACTAATCTTATCTATCTAGATCACAAGTTATAGCAACAAATCACTGTAACTCAGATGGGAGATGGGTCTCAATCCCATCCATAGGTGATTATATATTATAGTATACACACCTCTCATTAGGGAGGGACTAGATATCTCAACCTCCGACCCAATGAGGAATATCTCATCATCATCTCTCTTCTCATCATAATCGGTATGTTACCAGTTATGAAATACAATCCTTTATCAAAATTCTTTTCAAATTATATATCAAATATAATAAAATCATATGGAATAAATTCACAAATCAAAATAGCCAAGTAAAGCACATTTTTCATAATAAAGAATCCTTAAGCAAAAGAAATACTCATTCTGTAGTTAATTGTAGAAAACTGACAATTAAACAACCATTTTAGATAAAATCATTTTAAAGTAAATACATAACATGTTTATTGTGCATGCACCTCTAATGGAATTTCTTTTCCACTTCCCTCTGTTTCTCTTTTTCACTTCTTTTGTTTCCTTCAACTGTAATAACAAAATGTGATAAAACTATCAAAATAAGCTTTATAACCTAGCTTTTTCAACTACTGTAAAAACTACATAATAACCAAAGTCCACTTTGCACTTCCATTCATCATAATAAAGTAAATTACCATATTAGTCATCTTTAAACCCCTTTATTCACCTTATTTAACTACTTATCCAAATTATAAAATTCTAACAAAATTTCAGCAGAATTCCGTCTGTAATTCAGATCTCCCAAAATCACATCTTCAAATTCTACAAATCCACCTGAAGAAAACACAATTCCCTTCCTCCAAAACATAATTTCCACATCTCCAATTTACATTCCAACATAGTTCATAATATATAATACTAAATCTCAAATCAAGAATAATATACAACGATTTACTCCAATATCCCATCCACCTAAAATTTTACACATTATTCATCAAATATCATACATTCTCAATTATTCAAACACATTTCCACCATCATACACATTCAAACAAGATAAATACCATGAAAATCTATAATAGCTGAAAATGTCTTTCTTAAATAACATTGGTTTTTCTTGAATTATATTCTCTTCTAACGCTTCAAATCATCATTTTTCATTCTAATTCAAAGCTAAACACATTCATTCCTCATCAAACCCTTCACCTATATGCACACTCCTCTTTGAACGAATATAAAGCATACATTTTCATCATTTCACTTCAATTCTTTCATATTTCTTATTATAATCATTAATTTTAACAAATTTCCTTCCATTATTCATCACTTAATCAAACTAAATTACATTTTCATAAATAACCCATGCTTGGCCTAATTATTCATTCACCATTAAAGTCATTTCACATCATTTTAATTCAAACCAAAGCTTAACTCATAGTAAATGCATGTTATTCTACCTTATTCTTCCTTAAAATCAACTTAAATCTACCTTAATCAAGAAATCCCTAAAAATCTCTAATCTCTCACTTACTTCCACCAACTTATTCTTCAAACTTTCTAAGATAAAAATTATACCAAATGATAGAGAATTGAAAATTACTACTTTTTCTATGAAAATCTTTAAAAAATTCCATGAAAAATGGTTAAGAAATTACCTTAAAATGATTTTCTCCTTCTTCTTCTTTTCCTCTCCAAAATTTCAATTTTTCTCTCCTTTTTCCTCTTATTTCTCACTTAATTTAATAAATATAATAAATATAAGTCTTTAAGTTGGAAAAGTACCACTTTAGTCCTTAAATTTATGAGAAATTGCACTTTAGCCCTCTAACTTTCAATTTTACCAAAAAAGTCCCTCTATAAAATTTAAAATATCTTAGATCAATCCCTTCACTTTAATTATTTGCAATTTAGTCCTTAAATTTTAGCTTTCCCACCAAACATCTTCTTTTTGCTACATGCGCAGCATAGTGCTATATGCGGTGCATATAGCATTTTCACCCTATGCGCACCGTCTTGTACGAGCGAAATGGGATGTGAGCCATATGTCAAATAAGCATCATTTGACATATTAATACATTTTTCAAGGAAAAGTTTTCCGATTTGGTATGGAAGGTAGGCCCCACCAAATGTGTTTTTTTCTTGCATAGTGTGCGCATAGTGCTATGCACTAAATCCATTTTGTTTGCGTGTTTCACCTTACACTGGTGAAATGCAACATTTTTCTTATATCGAATAAGCATTATTTGACATATTAGAGTGTTGTGTAAAATGACTCCTGGTTAGGTGGGCCCTAGGTGGTGGGCCCTAGCAAGCATCCTATTTCAGGCATATAGCGCTATACGCTTAAAATGTAGGATTTTGCATGTTATGCATTCTGCTTGTCAAATAAGCATTATTTGACGTTGTAAGATGTTATCAGCGTGTTCTATTTATGTGGGCCCCATAAACACATGGGCCCTATTAAGCATTTTTCTTCCATCGAAATGCTGTGCACGCAGTGCTATGCATTTAGTGTGTTTTACATGTCCAGAATGCTCAAAAGAAGCTGACAAGGGCGGCGGGCCTGTTAAACATCATGGTAGGCCCTATAAATTGTGATGTGCTCTATGCACCAGAACACTCAGAGAAAGCCAAACATGCATATATGCACTTTCGGAGTCGATATCGGGGACTAATGCTGAACCAAATCGACAGAAACCCAAAATTGCACGAGGGTGAAAAGTCAAGGTCAATAATTTACCCCCTGATCAGGATCATTTTGAGGTGACATAAATGCAAGTCATCAAAATGAGATCTGATCATAACATGACTTTTCACAGGAAGTAGGAAAGGTACCTGACTGATGCTCGTGTCAAGGCCCGACACAAGCACGTTGAGGATTTTAGAATACTCGTGTTGTGGCGTGTAACCCAATTCTACAACTGGGAGCCTTGTGTGTGGGTTAAAGGTGATCAATGCTGATATGCTACTCATGCTGAGGCTTAGGAACCCAATTATGCCACTGGGACCCCGATGCTCGGCCGAAAGTGATCAATGCTGATTAAAGGTCTTCTACAAGATCGATGGCTTTGCTACAAGGCTTGGAATCATCTGTAATAAGTGTTCAAATACCTACTATGATGATTTAGAAACCAAAGGCTTGGTTCTGTGATCGCTGCTAGATCAAGTGGCCAACTGCGGGACCAGAAGTGACCGTCTGTTGGGACAATGCTCGCGCCATCAAATAAATGTCAAATATCTCCAAAATGGCATTTGGGATCCTCTACTAGGTCTTTGATATTTTCTAGTTTATGGTTTTGACCAATAAAAATCCCAGTTCTATCACTAGGAGCCCGGCGTTAAGGCTACTTAATCAAGGTTGACCGGTGGTCACTGCGAGACCGATGGCTTTCTTACGAGTTTCAATCATCTGAAGTTAGCATCCAGATGCCTATGGCTAGGGTTTTGAAGTCAAAGGCTTGACTCTATGATCTCTGCTGGATCGGGTGGTTTAGTTGCCGAACCAGAGGTGACTATTTGCTGGGTCAGGGTGATCAACCATCAGATCTATTCTTGCACCATTAAATAAGTGTTGACTATCTCCAAAGTCTGCATTTAGGATCCTATATCGGAATGCAACACTATCTTGTCAACAGCTTGACCAGAAGTCAAAAGTTTGACTATCTTCAATCATCTGCTGGATCAATTTCCTGTCTGTGCTAAACATGGAAAATAATTTGTCAGTGAAATTGGTATTTAAATGGTCTAGGAAAAATACATGAATTTTTGAATATCAGTGTGCTGCATTCTGACTAATTTTCCAGATTTTTCAGATGCTATGGGTCATGAAAATTGGGCTGGATAGAGCAAACGACCTCAAAAAATTCTAAATTTTTCACTAGAGGCCTAATTTTTCATGTGTATCTTAGTGAGAGGGTGGCGCACATTAGCAGGCACTCCCAAATGGTGGCACATGTTAGCAAAATTTGCTACGTGTAGAGCGCGTTCCCTTATGTGTGGCACACATAGCTTGGAAATTTTAAATATCCAAGCTTCCAATTCAAAAATTAGTCTATTTCCCTTTCTAAAAATGATTTTCTCTCAAACCTTAAACTGAAAACTTAGCATTTTAACAAAAATGGCCAGTATTAGGATGCAACTAACCCCCCAGGATCCCAAATCTATCCCGAGCTACACTCTAATTGAGCTCACAATGCATGATGCATACTTTAGAGTCTGTTTTGGTGATCAAATTACAGAGATTTTTGCCATAGGCTCCCATCGGTCCCGAGCTCCTCCCAAGAATGTGAGTTTTCTGTAACCTAGCTCGATTTTGTGGTTTTTTGGGAATTAAATTATAGGCTATTTTTCTTGCATTTAGGCTAGTATTTGGCTCAAATTAGGTGTTAGGCTAAAGCTAGGCATAGGTATGGGTGTGACTACCGAGATGTTTTGATAAAAATTACAATTTTTGGTGCGGGTTTGCTATGTGTAGCGCATGTAGCACTATGTGTGGCGCACATAGTGCTATGTGTGGTGCACATAGTGCTATTTGTAGCGCACATAGTGCTATGTGTAGCACACATAGTAGTGGAAAATGGGCTAGAATGTGCATTTTTTGGCTATTTTCTGAGAGGTTATGCATTTTAGTGATTCATAAGCATGAATAGGTGCATTTTAGGGTTAAGGGGAGGACCTCTAAGTCTCTGAGAGTGTTGTATGCATTCTATAATTCAGTCTAAAAGTTGACCTGAATTCTATAATTTACAAAGAGAGTGGATGATCATTGAAGCTGGTAGCATCTGCAGGGTATTTGAGTGGTACTCCCAGCTACCTCGGGAGATCTGTATGAGAGTGGAGCAGAGCTGCTTTGGTCCGTACATCTCCTGCTTCATTAGCATGGAAAAGAGGTGTAATAGGCTTGTTATCACTGCTATGATTGAGCGGTGGATGGATTCCACCCATACCTTCAACTTGCCGGTAGGTGAGATTACAATTACTTTGGGGATATTTACTGGAATCACCAAGTTAGAGTGCGCAGGACTACCTGTCCAGTTCGACACCAGGTTGACATCACCATACTGGTCGTACGGTGTAATATTTGATCTCTTGGGCATGTCACCTAATCTGAGAGGAGGACATAACATTTCTTATGACTCTCTCTGGGAAGCGATGTTGGCACAAACACTGGGTAGGACAATCTTTGTGGATCAATACACCCACAGCTTCTTACTATATGTGTTAGGGTGTTCATTATTCAATGATAACTGAAACAATGTTTATATGTCCGTATTATGGGCCCTCTACGATCTGAATGTTATCGAGCAATATGATTGGGCTAGTGCTAGTCTAGCCCATTTGATGTAGGGGTTAGACGTCTGCAATAGGCATTGCAGAGACCGCTTCATCAGCTGCTGGTAGGTTATAGAGGTAAGTAGAATCCTGCTGATTTTACTACTGTAGTGTTTGTGTAAGTCTTGCTGACTATGCATGTTGACCTTGCAGATCATGGTGTATGAGTTTTGGCTACTACCAGAGCCCGAGATTCCATATGGAGTACCTCTTGGTTTTCCACGCATACAGGCATGGAGCACATCACTACAGGGGCTCGATTACACGATGGATGAGTTGAGAGAGCATCTTAACGACTGAACCTGGGATCAGGTAAGAAGAAATAATTTAATTAGCATTAAACTGTATTGAAATGGTTTAATAAATACCTGGGTAGGTGTTTGATCTCTTGTCATTGTTGGAATAGGTGCGCCCCCATCCCTGGAGCATTATGTACCCGAGGTAAGAGTACTTGACTAGCTCAATGCGTAAGGATGAGCAACACATATTGCTGGAGAGTCCTAAAGGTAGACTCTTTTATCTGGGCGAGCGTATTGTAGACTGGCATCTAAGACCAGAGGGTTGAGTGGATCCTATTACACCCTCAAGAGTGATGTTCTGGGCATCGTACATTGATATCAAGCCAGAGGTGATTACTGGGTTGATTGGCATCCCTGGACATGAGTGTTTATCTGATTCACCAGTGGATTACCCCACTTTCATCCAGTTGAGGTTATTGGGGTCTGTTAAGCTTTCCACATGCAGAGGCCTACATGACAGAGTCAGTGGGTCTAGTGTTAGACCCGATATTCACAGAGGCAGATGTAGGCATCATGGCTGATCGGCTGTTGGTAGTTCTTGGGATGGTATTACCTCAAAGAGATCTCGTGATTCAGACCTGATATGGTCCCACCGAGGTCCATGTCTGGCACTCCAGAGGTGCCCCTAGGATATGAGCATCCGACGGACTTTGTGGAAGGCCAGTTGATGTGGCCGTAGAACCCACTGATCTACACTTATGATGAGACTGGTCGTCCCTATGAGACTTCCTTCTCAATGCCAACAAGGAGTGAGATAGAGTTTGATCCATCGAACACTACCCATGTGAGTACATGTATTCTGTATTTTCTCTGACTTCAGTAATCTTACATGCATTTGACCTGTGCAGGTACCCAGGGATGCCATGGATGATGCCTTGAGGCTTCTGACAGGGTTGCACCACTATCACACTTTTGAAATATTGACTATTCAGGTGAGTACCTGTTATAAATGCGAGTGCATGGAAATGCATGGATGCATGACTTATATGCCTATATGCTTGTGTTTGCAGTCAAGTAGGCAGGTGGAGCGAGAGGAGTGAGAGGTTCCGGATAGTCTCAGTCCTAAAGATGACCACTCTGGTGAAGATGATGCTTAGAGAAGATGTGACGTCTGATCCCCATATGCATGATGTCAAAATTTTGTAATTTTTGAATTAGAATATGATTGTATGTTACAGTCTGGCATTGCATGCCTAGTACTCTAAGGTTGTTGTGTACCAACTATGAAAATAGATAAAAGCTTGAGCTGTGTATCTTTTGGATTTATGAATGGAATCCAAAGCTGCTTGCTGTTATAAATACCCTATATTTTATGTTTATTGTCAAAACATAACACATTTGCTTTTCTTTGTAGAAAGTATATATACAATGACATGTGGAGCTGTGTCCAATGTATGAGGAGTTTGCTGCTATCCTTGGAGTTTCTTGTAGCATAACGGTGATGCTAATAGTTCCAGTGCTTATTTGAGAGGCACTCTCATATCTGATTAGAGCCTTTGATATTAGCCCGATTAAGATGAGGCCACTTCAGACTATAGATGGCCATGTAGATCTTATTGCTGTTTTTTGGCTATGTGGCCTAAAATCCATGGAAGACCATCATGGCTAAGAATAGCTAGATTTGGATTGCTGGCACAATTCTTATTTGTCGATCCATCCAACCATGGAGATTTGTTGATCAAGCCCGTTGTAGACCAGATGGTGGAGGGTCGGACTCTTTTTCCTATGATCGTGGCAGAGACAATCCTTAGTTTGGATAAAGTGAAGCGAGGTTAGTTTGAGCGCTTCAGTGGTAGTTTGTTTCTTCTGCAGGTGAGAATTCTAAGCCGCCTTTGCAGGTTTTCAACTTAGAAAAATTATGTTCTTGCCCTAACTTTTACATGAGTCACCTTTTGCAAGGTTTTTGGCTCATTTGGCCATCACTTTTGCTTTTAGACCCTAAATTTTGTACGAACTACCCCATTAGGTTTTCAGCTCAGTGGATCACTCTAACTTTTGCCTGAGTAGCCTTTTATAAAGTTTTCAACTCAGCGAGCTTTTATTTTTATGTTTTATTTTGTTTCATTTTGTTGTAAATTTGGCTTTAAGAGAAGCTTGGGATCCTGGTACCACTAGTAGGGGACCCATAGAAATATTTCCCTCATAGCCATATACGGAGGGGTTATACCTTTAGCGAGGTAAAGATGATGACCTTCCATGGCTGGATTGAGTGGATGGGGACTTGACCTGAGAGCGAGATCAGGTAAAGTTGTCCTTGGTGGCATATATAGCATGTGACTGTAATAACCTACATAGATTGTATCCCACGGCTCGGATTCAGGTGCTGCATGCACTACAGCCCTGCTAGGATCTACCATCAGTATGGCCATCGGTAGACCATCCCTCGATTGATAGAGTTTGAGGGATGAAGGTTAGTGCCTCACTTTGTGGAGCATGTGGAGAGGACTTGGCCTCGTCGCCAGATAGTGCCATTGGAGATTCTAGAGCTGGATCTGCCACAGATGATGAGTACAAGCTATGGGTGTTGCACCATGCCTGAGTCCTGTATTATGAGATGTTATTAGGCAATAATATGTAATAAGAAAGATAACACTTTGTGTTTGAGATTTGTATTACTTATGGCTAAGTTTACGAACATGTGTTTCATTTGCATTAATAAAATTAAAACATTTACATGAAAATGTTAAAACCAACACAGGAATTCCTTGATGTTCATCAGACTTAACCCCTGTTATTCACTAACCTCGTGTGAGATTTTCTGATCAATTATTTTAACACTCTCCTTTTGCTTTTAAGAGCTCTAACTTTTGCATGATTCATCCAAGTGGATTTTAAACTCATCGAGCAAATATTTTTTCTTTTTGCCTTAACTTTTATGTGAACTGCCCATGTAGGTTTTTAGCTCACCAAGCTTTTATTTTTATTTTGCTTTTTCCTTTTACCCTTTACTCTAGACAAAATACTTCTTCAGCCGGTCGAGGTTGATGGATTCTGAGAATTCATTACCTTCCAAGTCCGAGATGCGAACAACGCCTTTGGAGAGGATCTTTTTAACCAGGAATGGGCGTTCTCAGTTAGGTCTAAACTTTCCATGAGGGTCGCGGATAGCTAGCCTGACTTGCTTCAAAACTAGATCACCTTCCTGTATAGCAATAGGCTTGACCTTTCTATTAAATGCATTTTCCACGCGCTTCTTGAAAGCTGTAGATGATAGAGAGCCTTTAGTCATTTCTCATCAATAGTGGCCAGCTGTTCATATCTAGCCTTTTTCCACTCAGCTTCTGGTAGCTAAGATTCCAAAATGACACAAAGTGATTTCAGCTCCACGTTGATTGGCAATGTGGCTTCTGTTCAGTAAATAAGAGAGTAGGGAATGGCACCCGTAGGACTGTTTACAATGGTTCTGTAACCCCATAAAGCAAATGGTAGCTACTCGTGCCAGTCCTTGTAAGTTTGTACGATTTTGGCCAAGATCCACTTGATTATCTTATTAGCTGCTTCAACTATCCTGTTAGCTTGAGGGCAGTAAGGAGAAGATTAATGGTGCTTGATCCTATACTTTTCCAGTAAGTCAGCAACTTGACCTTGGAACTGCACTCCATTATCTGACACCAAGTGATGTGGTACCCCATACTGGCATATGAGATTTTTCTCTATAAACTTGGCAGCCTACTTTGCCCCCCAATTTACTATAGGATTCAGCTTCTACCTATTTAGAAAAGTAGTCAACAACCACTAATATGTACCAATATCCGTTGGATGCATTAAGATGAATCTCACCCATGATGTCAATTCCCCAAGCTAAGAATGGCCAAGGCGTTGTCAAATTCTACAATTTGACTTGTGGTAGGTGACTCAGATCTCCATGAATCTGGCATTCATGGCATCTCCATACAAACTGTATGCAGTCTATCTCCATGGTGAGCCATAAATATCCTTGGTGTAGGATTTTCCTGTAAAGCATGAATCCGCTCATGTATGGTCCGCATACACTAGCGTGTATCATTTCCATGACTGATTCAATTTCCTTCCCCGATATGCACGGAATTTGTAAACCATCTGTTGTTCTTTTGTAGAGAATACCCTAATGCCAGGTAAAGTTGGTTGCTAGTCTACGTAGAGCTAGCTTATCGGTTATGTTGGCTTCCTCTGGATAAGTACCAGTCTTCAGAAAGTTCATGATATCAGTGTACCATGGGACTTCATCTCGTTGATCTAGTGCCATAACCTATTCTCCCTTATAGCAAGGAATCCTCGCTTGTTCGATGAAGCCAGTATGGCTAAAGCATCGACCATCTGATTCTCCTCATGTGGTATGTTAATGAATTGGCATGAGCTAAAATTGCAAACCATGAGCTTCATGTATTCAGTATAAGGCTTGAGCCTTTCCTCTTTGACATCCCACTCGACCATGGATTGGCGAATGACCAGCATCGAATCACCAAATATCTGTATGTCTTGGGCACCTATCATTAGTAATGCTTCTAACCCAAAGAGGCATGCTTCATACTTAGCCATATTATTGGTGACTAGAAAGCTTATCCGTTTTAAAAGCATAATGAGTTCACCTTTAGAAGTGATTAGCATAACTCCTATACCTGCACCTCATCTGTTGACTGCACCATCAAAATGCAACTACCATTTCTGGACATCAACTGCCCCCAAGTCCTCATCTGGGAAGTTCAATTCAAAGGTCTCAGAGTCATCCATCGGCCTGGATGCTAAGAATTTAGCAATTGCTCTGCCTTTGATCACCTTAGTTATGATGTACTGTACATTAAACTCTGATAACAGGATTAGCCACCTGGAGAGTTTCCCTACTAGTAAGGGGGCTGTATACAAGTATTTCATAGGGTCAACCTTAGAGATTGCTTGAACTTGATATGACTAGAAGTAATGCATGAGTTTCTTGGTAACCCAGACCATAGCCATGCATAGCTTCTCAACAGTGTTGTACTTATATTTTGTTGGCAACAGCTTCTTACTCAAGTAGTAGACAACATGCTCAACTTTGATGTCATTCTCTTGAGCCATCATAGCACCCACTGACTCCTCTTCTAACGCTAGATAGAGTAGTTGTGGTTTTCCCAATTGAGGTGGTTGCAAGATCGGTGAGTTAGAGAGGTAATGCTTCACCCTCTTAAATGCAAATTGGTAATTCTCATCCCAAACCATAAGCTGGTTCTTCCTAAAAAACTTGAAGATAGGCTCACACATGGTAGTGAGCTTGGTGATGAATCTGCTGATGTACTGGAGCTATCCCATGAATCCCCTGACTTCAGTCTCAATTCTAGGAATAGGCATTTCAATGATCAACTTTGCCTTATCAGGATCCATTTTGATATCCCTCTGATTGAGAATGTGACCCAGCAGCTTATCGGATTCACCTCAAATGTGCATTTCTTCGAGTTCAGCTTGAGTCCATATTTCTCAATGCGTGTGAGAAACATATCAAGAGCTGCTGGATGCTTTTCTCTGGTGGAGGACTTCACCATCATGTCATCCACATAGACTTCAACCTCATCCTGGATTAAATCATGCAACAAGGTTATTGGAGCTCGCTAGTAGGTAGTACCTGCATTCTTCAAGCGGAAGGGCATGACCTTGTAGCAGTAGGTCCCCCATTCTATGATGAAAGCTATCTTTACCTTATCTATAATTGCCATCAGGATCTGGTTGTACCTGGAGAATCCGTCAGCAAAGGAATACATAGCGCTAGCAGCTACACTATCGACTAGCACATTGATATGGGGCAAAGGAAAGTCATCCTTTGGACATGCTTTGTTCAGATCCCTGTAGTCTATGCAGACTCTGACCCTGCCGTCTTTCTTGGGAACCAGAACCATGTTGGCCAACCATTCTGGATAATCAACTACCTCAAGGAATTTGGCATCCAACTGCTTCTAAACATCTTCCTTGACTTTTATGCCCACTCTGGTCGGAGGCACCGTAGTTTCTGCTTAACTAGCTTGAACCCCGGATTGGTAGGAATTCTATGTTCCGTGATGGATTTGTTGACACCTGGTATATCTTCATATCCTAAAGCAAAGGCTTTTATATGCTTTTTCAGTGTGTTGATTATTTCTGTTCTCTCTTTAGAGGTCAAGTCTAATGTAATCTGGAGTAGACATGGCTTGTCATCTGTGTTAATGTTAACATTTTCAATGCATGATGTGTTAATGTAAAAAAATGCTTATGTAATGCTCATGTTCATGCATAATGCCATCAGAGTACACATCATAAACATAAGCAAAGTTATTCTTCATTACATTATATTTATTTCAAATTACATCATCATCAAACAAAACAGAAATAGGGACATCAGTGTTCTCATATAGTAATTCCTCAAAAGTACTATCCACCAGCATGGCTATGTCTTCGTAGACCTTTGGTAATCGTAGACCTTTCATGACTGTAGTGATTTCTGGCTCCAAGCGGCCGATGGTGAGATCAGCAACATCACCAAAGATCTGGAAATCATCATCAGGTGTCACACCCTCATTTTGGACCGGCTTGATCCAGATCGATTTAGGAATGCTTCTGAGTCAGTTTGGGTTAACTTCTGGCCAATCCAAGTTGATTTAGGGCTTTCTAGGCCATTCTGGGCCAACTTCGGCCATCCTAGGG
>CANYBF010924813.1:0-17848 GCA_948192965.1 Dalechampia spathulata | reverse complement strand
ATGCCAAGTGTTGTGCTTCGCGTAGGTAATATGTATAATATGTTTTGTGCATACAAAACACTCAGAATGGGTTGACAGAAGTGGTGGGCCCTACTAGTGCCTTTGGTGGGCCCCACCTATGTACTATTCATGATGAATAGTACCCAGGGCCAAAAATGCAATATTTTGCATTTCGAGTGATTTACCTTACATAGGCAATAGGGAAAGGTGTTCTGCATGTACAGAACATTCATAATAAGTGGCGGGTCCCACCAGTTCCAAAGCGTTCTATGCACCAGAATACACAGAGGGAGACACAGAGGTCTATGTGCATGATCAGGGTCGATACCGGGGATTAAATCCTAGTCGAATCAACAAAAATCCAAAATTGTATGACGGTGAAAAGTCAGGGTCAACAGTTTGCCCCCTGATCAGAACCATTTTGAGGTGACACGTGCGTAAGTCGTCAAAACACGATCTGATCATAACATGACTTTTCACAGGGAGTAGGAAGCGTACCTGACTCACAGAGATGCTCACGTTGAGGCTTATAACCCAATCCTGCCACTAGGAGCCCGGTGCTCGGGCTGAAAGATCAATGCTGACCTGATAATCCCAATTCTGCCAATGGGAGCCCGGTGCTCGGGCTAGATGATCAATGCTGATCAATGGTCCCCAATGGGATTGATGGTAATGCCGTGAGTTAATCATCTGGAGCCCGCATCCAGATGCCTATGCGATAGGGTTTAGGAACCAAAGGCTTGGTTTTGCAATCACTGCTGGATCGTGTGGTCAACTACGGGTGTTACACCCGCATTAGAGACCCCTAGGAGTTATGCATTTATATGTGTGTATGCATAGTAGAATGGTCAGATTAAATGAGGTATGTTATGTGTATGAATGTATGATGATGGTTTTGTGCTTGTGTGTAGATGTGTTGGTGAGAATTGCTATATACGTATTTATGTGCTTGCCTTGTGTGTCGTCGCCTTATTGAGGAGCGTGTCTTCTCGGTTGGATGAGGGATGACGTATAAATGTGATTTGGTATGCTTTGGAAGTGTGGTTAGGGTTAGTGAGGGAGTTGTGACAGTCACGGATGAGTTTAGGCTTGCCAAGAGGCATAAGTTAGATTTTAAGAAGTGGTACGAACATACGGATTGGTCGTACGATCAGACGAGATAGGGGAACTACAGGGATTTTAGGCCCTGGAGGGCGTATGGGCATACCAGAGGGTGGTACGGCCGGACGTGAGCTCACAAGAATTTAGGTTTGTCAGTAAAATTGAGTACGTACTGGCGTACCAAATGGGGGTACGGGCGTACCGTTGCTCGCAGGAATTATGCGTATCAGAAGTTTTGGATGGGTATGGGCGTACCAGTATCCGTACGGCCGTACGTGACTTTAATTTGACTTTTTAAGGGTTAAGATAGCACGATTTTCATTAGTTCTTTGCCTTTTTCCTTTAGCTAAAATATCCCTAAACTCTACCAAATATTCCACCTTAGAGAGTCTAAGCGTCCCTAACGTCCGAGAACGTGAAATAAAAGTTAGACGCGATTAAAGACAAGATCACCGGCTTACACTAGACGTAGCTTGATTTTTATGTTAGTGCGAGTTTTATGGTTTTAGCCACTTTCAGCTTGTTTCTGTTGCCGTGAGACTTAAAAGAAGTCTAGGCTTGCATTTCTACTGTGTATCTTATTCTTTGAGGTGTGCTATATGAATGATTACTGTTTTGATGCTTGGATTGATGTTTTCCTTGCTTGATGATGTGATGAATTGTCCAAGCTTTCGTGTATAAGATGAATTGATAGTAATAACATGCTGACATGCATGGAGATGAATAATGAGGAAAGAAAGAGAGAAAAGAAAATGAGAACTGAGGGCCGAGCTCAGCTCTAGGCACACTGGATCACTATATGATAATGGGATTCCTTTGGGAATCATTAGATATATGACCTCCCGAGAAGGGGGATGAGTCTTGAGACCTATAGTAGGATCGAGTGCAGAACACTCCATAGTTAAATGGCCTCCTACGGGAGATGAGTACTGGTACCTATCGGAATCCAGTTTGTGCGAAAGGAATGTGCACAATTATAGGAAAACAAGAGTGAATGAGAGAAAGAAGGATGAGGGTGAATGCTAGGAGCATTAGCATTTGCATTGCGTAAGATGCTAGGATTGAAATGCCCTGATATGATGTTTATGATGAATTGCTATATGTTGCATGACTGCTTATATGTGTTTCTAGCACCACTGAGTTTATCTCAGCGTTTGTAATTTGATAAACATAGGTTCAGAGACCACAGGTGAGCGTACAGAGAAGGATTAAAGGTTGTCAGCTGAGATAGACGGATCTTGTTTTGGTACGGGACTTCTGCAGTATACTCTAATCCTCTTTTGGTTGTATAGCTAGGGTGGCAGTAGTTATGTAATTATTGTATAGCTTTTGGTGGTATTATGTACGTGCTCATGTATTATATAACAGGTTTTATTTATGTAAGATTCAGTATGGCCTGTTATTGTATGTTGCTTGAGTGTATGCTAAGTTTATCCAGGGTATGTTTGCACATCACGTTGCTTTCGTTGCACGACCACCATTACGCTAGAGACGTGTCCCCATATGACGTTTGTACGATGCATCCCTTGTGGTGCAGGCACTGGTCTTCTTTTGGGGGCCGCTGTCTGTGTCACGAGAGCATGTCCTCCTGGGTATGGGCCGGGTGTGACATTTTAAAGTGGTATCAGAGCTATGGTTTAGCTCGATGGGTTTCATGGTTATTAGTTCATACTACTGCCAGTGTCTAGAAAGCTACACTTGAGGAGTTGCTAGTCCGTACCATTGCTGACTGTTAGGTTTATGTTTTTGTTTATTATGTTACAGATTCAGTGCTATGACTGAGAGAGCGATCATTATTGGGGAAGAAGAAGGGGGTAACTTTAATCTCCAAAAAAGTTCATCTGAGACGGGGAATGTGAGTGGAAGACAACCTCGTCAGGAGGAACAGGCTGGGTCAAGTATGAGGGCACTGCAAACAGATAGGGTTGATGCCTCAGCAGCTGATCCAATAGCAATGCATTTTGCTCAATTTGTACAGTTTATGAGGGCCCAGGGTCAGATGTTACCTGTCACTCCAGCACCACCTCCACCTCCACCAGAGCCCAAAGAAGAGTATAAGCTAGACTTTAAGAAATTAAGGGCATATGGGGCTACAGATTTTGTAGGGACTATTGATCCGTATGTGGCCAAGACTTGGTTAGAGAAGATACAGAGAGTGTTAAGGCAGTTGAAGTGTCCTGAGATGGCAAAATTTGAGTACACTATCTCCCTGCTACAAGAAGATGCATATGAGTGGTGGAAGACCATTCCACAGAGTATGGTTGATCCTCCGGTACTTACATGGGCTGACTTTTAGAGAGAGTTCTGACAGAAATATGTGCCGATGGCTTATATGGATCAGAAACTGCATGAGTTCTTGAATCTGACATAGGGGAATATGACAGTGGCAGAATATGAGAGAAAATTCACGAGGTTAGCTTACTATGCCACTAACATTCTGACGTCCGGGAGAGAACGGTGTAAACGATTCGAACAGGGTTTAGATCTCCAAATTAGAGCATTGGTTCATGGTTTTAATTATGATGACTTTTCTGCTTTAATGGCCAATTCATTGAACCAGGAGCGGATTCTGCAAGAGGGGCAAAGAAGGCAAGAAGCAATGAGGAGACCGTTTCGAGAGCCGAGTTCTTCATCAGGATCCCCGAAGAGGGGGAGATTCAGAGGTCCCTTTTCACCATGACCAGTAGGGGTACGACCACCTACACCTTAACGAACACAGAGTGGGAGACCCACTTACTCTAGTGGCAGTGGTAGTACAGGGTCTGGATTGATGGCATGTCACACTTGTGGCCGGATACATCACGGGGCTTGCCAGATGGGGTCAGATTTATGTTATCGTTGTGGTCAGGCTGGGCACTATGCTAGAGCGTGTCTTACCCATGAGAACATTTTGGTGCACACTGTGTCAGAGGGTGGTTCGTATCAGCAGCAGAACCCAAATATGAGATTGGGTTCAGGTGGTTCCCAAAGCACAGAGAGAGGCAGAGGAAGAGGCAGAGGAGGCCGTGACAGTGGGAGCCGAGGAACGAGCCAGGAATCGGTGAACCAAGCAGTTGGTATTCTGACCAGAGTGTATAACCTGGTTTAGTAGGACAAGCAGCATGCCTCTGATGTAGTGATCAGTAATGTTTTTATTTATAATCATGAGGCGTTAGTGTTATTTGATCTGGGTTCTTCGCATTCATATATTAATACAGAGTTTGCCCGAGTACTTGAGATGAATAGTGAGGGGTTAGGATATGAGATAGTTGTATTGAGTCCATTAGGTAAGAATGTTAGAGTGGATAGGGTATTGAGACAGTGTCCTTTAGATATACACGGTGTGTGTTATCCATCTGATTTAGTTGAGATGCCATTTAGAGATTTTGATGTTATTTTGTGTATGGAGTGGTTAGCACGGTATCGAGCAGTAATGGATTGTCACTAGAAGACTGTAACCCTACAACATCCCAAACAGAGAATGAAAGTAATACATGGAAATGTGCCATCTATAGCAGCAAGGCTGATTTCGGCAGTGACAACACAGGGTTGTGAAGTAATCCTTGCACATGTAACGGGTATCAGACAGAAGGAGGTTTAGTTGTTAGACTTTTCCACCGTGTGTGACTATTCGGATGTATTTCCTGCAGAGTTACCAGAGTTGCCACCAGAACGAGAAGTTAATTTTGAGATAGAGGTGATACCAGGTACAGAACCTATCTCTATGATGCCTTATAGAATGGCCCCATTGGAATTGAGGGAACTGAAAGTACAGTTGCAAGAATTACTAGAGAAAGGCTTTATTAGACCGAGCATTTCGCCTTAGGGTGCACCAGTGTTATTCGTCAAGAAGAAAGATGGGACGATGTGGATGTGTGTTGATTACTGGCAGCTTAACAAGGTTACTATTAAGAACAGGTATCCATTGCCGCGTATTGATGACTTGTTTGATCAATTAAAAGATGCTGCAGTGTTTTTGAAGATTGATTTGAGATCAGGGTATCATCAACTTCAAGTTAAGGAGGGCAGTGTAGCCAAAACAGCATTCCGTACTCGGTATGGGCATTATGAATTCTTAGTAATGCCGTTTGGATTGACTAACGCGTCAGCAGCATTTATGGCCTTAATGAATACTGTGTTTGTTGACTACTTAGATCAGTTTGTAGTAGTCTTCATCGATCACATCCTCGTGTATTCAAAAACAAGCAAGGAGCATGACAGACACTTGAGATTGGTATTGCAGCGATTAAAGGAAAAGTAGTTGTATGGTAAGCTTTTTAGGTGTTCATTCTGGTTGGAACAAGTAGCATTTCTAGGGCATGTGATTTCAGCAGAAGGTATCCGAGTTGATCCGAGCAAGATAGAAGCGGTTTTGAGTTGGCCGATTCCGCGGAATATCAGTGAGATCCGTAGTTTTCTGGGATTGGCTGGTTACTACCGATGATTTGTAAAAGGATTCTCTATGATGGCCTTACCATTGATGACATTCCTCCAGAAGGATGTTTCTTTTCATTGGTCTAAGGAATGTCAGTAGAGTTTTGACCGACTGAAGGACTGTTTAACTCAAGCTCTAGTATTGACGTTACCCACGCCGGGGAAAACCTTTACTGTTTATAGCAATGCTTCACTTAATGGTTTAGGATGTGTATTGATGCAGGATAGGAAAGTGATAGCATACGCGTCACGACAGCTGAAACCGCATGAGAAGAATTACCCGACGCATGATCTAGAGCTAGCAGCTATTGTGTTTGCACTGAAGATTTGGCGACACTATTTATATGGGGAATTGTGTTACATGTATATAGACCACAAGAGCCTAAAGTATTTGGGTACACAGAAGGAACTGAATTTGAGGCAACGGTGATGGTTAGAATTGATTAAGGACTATGATTGCATCATTGATTATCATCCAGGAAAGGCTAATTTAGTTGCCGATGCATTAAGTCGTAAGTTAATTGCAGGATTACGACAGTCCTGTTTGATGCTGGTATTGGAAATGCGACAGTTACATGGGACATTGACAGTGCAGCCTGAATGTCTCCTAGCTCAGTTACACCTGCAAGTTAAACCAGTGCTAACAGAATAGATTCAATAAAGTGCAGTGAATGACGAGGAGTATCAGAAGCAGTTGCAGAAAGTTTAGGCTGGTAAGACTACTCTTTTTAGGGTGGACGACGATGGGAATCTGAGACATGGAATGCGTTTATACATTCCAGCAGACGGGGAGCTGAAACAATAGATTTTGGAAGAGGCTCACACATCTATGTATACTTATCATCCAGGAGGTACCAAGATGTATAGGGATCTGAAGCAATATTACTGGTGGGTAGGTATGAAGACAGAGATAGTAGATTATGTTGCTAAGTGTCTGATTTACCAGCGTATCAAGGCAGAACATCAAGTACCCACAGGATTATTGAGCCCATTACAGCTTCCAGAATGGAAGTGGGACCGCATTACAATGGATTTCATCACAGGACTACCAATAACACAAGCTATACATGATGCAGTATGGGTAATAGTTGACAGATTAATGAAGACAGCTCATTTCTTACCTGTACGCATGGACTACAGTTTAGAGCGGTTGGCTAGCTTGTATATAGCAGAGATTGTCCGATTGCACGGAGTTCCATTTTCTATTGTATCTAACAGAGATCTGAGGTTCACATCGTGTTTTTGGGGTACATTTCAACGAGCTTTAGGTACTAGAGTTCAATTTAGTACAGCTTTCATCCCCAGACTGACAGATAGTCAGAGCGTGTAATACAGATTCTAGAGGATATTTTACGAGCTTGTGTATTGGAATGGGAAGGTAGTTGGGATCGTTATATTCCTTTGATAGAGTTTGCCTACAACAACAGTTATCAGACCAGTATTCAGATGGCACCGTACGAGGCATTATATGGACACCGATGTCGTACGCCATTACATTGGGATGAGGTAGGCGAACAGAGATTGATTGGTCCAGAGTTAGTGCAACAGGCAAAGGATCAGGTACATTTAATTAAAAGTCGATTGAAAGCTGCATCCGATCGCAGTAGGTCATATGTGGATCTGAAACGACGGGATATAAAGTATAGTGTCGGAGATAAGGTATTTCTTAAGGTGTCTCCGTGGAAGAAAATTATGCGATTTTGTCAGAAGGGTAAGCTAATCCCGAGAGTTATTGGTCCTTATGAGATTCTTGAACGGATTGGACCATTAGCTTATCGGCTAGCATTGCCACCTGAGTTGGATCTGATCCATAATGTTTTTCATGTTTCAATGTTGAGGAGGTACAGATCAGATCCTTAGCATGTCATTTCAGTTGAGGCTATAGAGATACAGCCAGATTTGACTTACAGCGAAGAGCCAGTACAGATTCTAGCCCAAGAGACCAAACAGTTATGGAATAAACATATACCGTTAGTCAAAGTGTTATGGAATCATCATACCGGACAGGATGCAACGTGGGAATGAGAGGCTACGATGAAAGCACGGTATCCCCACCTTTTTACGAGTAAGTGAGTAGGAATTTTGGGGACAAAATTTCTTTTTAGGAGGGGAGAGTTATTACACCCGCATTAGAGACCCTAGGAGTTATACATTTATGTATGCATATGTATAGTAGAATGGTCGGATTAAATGAGGTATGTTATGTGTATGAATGTATGATGATGGTTTTGTGCTTGTGTGTAGATGTGTTGGTGAGAATTGCTATATACGTATTTATGTGCTTGCCTTATGTGTCGTTACCTTATTGAGGAGTGTGTCTTCTCGGTTGGATGAGCGATGACGTATGAATGTGATTTTGTATGCTTTGGAAGTGTGGTTAGGGTTAGTGAGGGAGTTGTGACAGTTACAGACGAGTTTAAGCTTGCCAAGAGGCATAGGTTGGCTTTTAGAAAGTGGTACGGGCGTACGGATTGGTCGTACGGTCGTACGAGACAGGGGAACTACAGGGATTTTAGGCCCTGGAGGGCGTATAGGCGTACCAGAGGGTGGTACGGCTGGACACGAGCTTGCAGGAATTTAGGTTTGTCAGTAAAATCGAGTACGTACGAGCGTACCAAATGGGGGTACGGGCGTACCGTTGCTCGCAGGAATTATGTGTATCAGAAGTTTTGGGTCGGTACGGGCGTACCAGTATCTGTACGGCCGTACGCGACTTTAATTTGACTTTTTAAGGGTTAAGACAGCACGGTTTTCCTTAGTTCTTTCCCCTTTTCCTTTAGCTAAAATATCCCAAAACCCTACCAAATATTCCCCCTTAGAGAGTCTAAGTGACCCTAACGTCCGAGAACGCATAATAGAAGCGAGACGCGATTAAAGACAAGATCACCGGCTTACACTAGACGTAGCTTGATTTTCAGGTTGGTGTGAGTTTTATGGTTTTAGCCACTTTTGGCTTGTTTCTATTGCCGTGAGACTTAAAAGAAGTCTAGGCTTGCATTTCTACTATGTATCTTATTCTTTGAGGCGTGCTATATGAATGGTTACTATTTTGATGATTGGATTGATGTTTTCCTTGCTTGATGATGTGATGAATTGTCCAAGCTTTTGTGTATAAGATGAATTGATAGTAATAACATGCTGACATGCATGGAGATGAATGATGAGGAAAGAAAGAGAGAAAAGAAAATGAGAACAAAGGGCAGAGCTCAGCTCTGGGCACACTGGATCACTATATGATAATGGGATTCCTTTGGGAATCATTAGATATATGACCTCCAGAGAAGGGGGATGAGTCTCGAGACCTATAGTAGGATCGAGTGCAGAGCACTCCACAGTTAAATGGCCTACTACGGGAGATGAGTACCGGTACTTATCAGAATCCAGTGTGTGCGAAAGGAATGTGCACAATTACAGGAAAACAATAGTGAATGAGAGAAAGAAGGATGAGGGTGAATGCTAGGAGCATTAGCATTTGCATTGCATAAGATGCTAGGATTGAAATGCCCTGATATGATGTTTATGATGAATTGTTATATGTTGAATGACTGCTTATATGTGTTTCTAGCACCACTGAGTTTATCTCAGCGTTTGTAATTTGATGAACGTAGGTTCAGAGCCCATGGGTGAGCGTACAGACAAGGATTAAAGGTTGTCAACTGAGACAGACTGATCTCGTTTTGGTACGGGACTTCCACAGCATACTCTGATCCTCTTTTGGTTGTGTAGCTAGGGTGGCAGTAGTTATGTAATTATTGTATAGCTTTTGGTGGTATTATGTACGCGCTCACGTATTGTATAACATGTTTTATTTATGTTAGATTCAGTATGGCTTGTTATTGTATATTGCTTGAGTGTATGCTAAGTTTATCCAGGGTATGTTTGCACATCACGTTGCTTTCATCGAACGACCACCATTACGCTAGAGACGTGTCCCCATACGATGTCTGTACTATCCATCCCTTGTGGTGCAGGCACTGGTCTTCTTTTGGGGGCCGCTGTCTGTGTCACGGGAGCATATCCTCTTGGGTATGGGCTGGGTGTGATAGCGGGATCTGGATGACCATCTGCTGGGTCTGTTCTCGCGCCATTATATAAATGTCAGATATCTCTGAAACGGCTTTCAGGATCCTCTGCTGGGCCTCTGACATTTCTGGTTGACGGTTTTGACTAGTATATGTACCCCAGCTCCATCACTAGGGGCCCGACGTTCAGGCTGTTTCGACCAGGGCTGATCGATGGTCACTGCGAGACCGATGACTTCCTTGCAAGTAATTCATCTGAAGTCAGCATTCAGATGCTTATGCATTAGGGTTTAGTAGTCAAGGGCTTGACTTGGTGATCTTTGCTAGATCGGGTGGTTCAACTGCGGAACCAATGGTGACCGTCTGCTGGGTCGGGGTGATCAACTGTTAGATCTTGTTCTCGCGCCATTATGTAAGTGTTGTTTGTCACCAAAGTCTGCATTTGGGACGCTATGTCAGAATGCAACACTATCTGGTCAATGGCTTGACCAGAAGTCAAAGGCTTGACTCTTTTTTATCGTCTATTGGATTAATTTCCTATCTTTGCCAGACATAGGAAAATAATTTGTTAGTGAAATTTGTATTGAAATGGTCCAAGAAAAATACCTGAATTTTTGATTATCAGTCTGCTCCAATTTGATTAAATTTCTGGATTTTTCACACACTGCGGCTCGTGAAAATTGAGCTCGGTGGAGCAAACCACCTCAAAAAATTCTAAAATTTTTGCCATAGGCCTAATTCTTCATGTGCATTTTTGTGAGAGGGTGGTGTACATTAGCAGACTCCCATAGTGCGAAGTGCATGTTAGCAAAGATTGCAACGTGTGGTGCACGTTCTCCTATGTGTGTTGCGTATTTGTGGTGAGTACCTGTTATAAATGCGAGTGCATGGAAATGCATGGATGCATGCCTTATATGCCTATATGCTCATGTTTACGGTTGAGTAGGCAATTAAAGCGAGAGGAGCAGGGTTGCTATGCTCAGATGACAAAGCATATGAGATACGAGGTTGCCTGGTTGACAGCACATCTGTTGTGCTACATTATTGAGATCCTGGATGCCCTCAGTCCTAATAATGGTCACTCCGGGGAAGATGATGCATAGAGGCGATGCGACGTTAGGTTTCCATATGCATGTCATCAAAAATTTGTAGTTTCTGTACTAGAATAAGGGAGTGCGTTACAGAGTGGCAATTGCGTGCCTAGTACGTCAGGGCTGTTGCGTACAGATTGCAAAAATAGACAAATGCTTGTACTGTGTGTTTTTCTATTTGGTAATGGAATCCAATGCTATTTGCTGCTTATAAATGCACCATGCGTTTTGGTTTATTGGCAAAATATAACCCATTTACTTTTCTTTGCAGAAATTAGATATACAATGACTCAGCAATCACTGTCTACCTTCCGCGCTCTTTCCCGCCATTAGAGAAATGATGAGTGGAGTCGATTGGGCGAGATTGGGCTCCAATATTTGAGAACCTTTCAACCGGTCTCAATTAATCATGTCTTTCTGAACACTGCTATGCAGTTCTGGGATCCGGAGGTTTACGTATTACGGTTCAAGCATGTAGAGTTATGTCCGATGTACGAGGAGTTTGCTGCCATCCTCAGGGTTACTTGTAGCATGACGGCGATGCTGACAGTGCTGATGCCTGTTGGAGATGCATTCTCTTATCTGGTCAGGGATTTTGATGTGAGTCTACTAGAGGTGGGATCTCTTTTGGCTACAGACAGCTCTGTAGATCTTGTTGCCCTTTTCCAACTAGATTTGGACTGTTGGCACAGTTCCTGTTCGTCGATTCATCCGGTCACGGAGATTTGCTTATCGGGCCTATGATAGACCAAATGATGCAAGGCCGGACCCCTTTTCTTATGATTGTAGCAGAGACGATCATTGGTCTTGATAAAATGAAGCATGGATAGTCTGAGTGCTTCAGCAGGAGTCTACTTCTTCTACAAGTGAGAATTCTAAGCCACCTTTGCAAGTTTTCAACTTAGGAAAATTTGTATTTTTGCCCTAACTTTTGCATGAGTCACATTTTGTAAGGTTTTCGACTCATCGGGCTATTAATTTTATTTCAGACTCTAATTTTTGCCTGAGTAGCCTTTTGTAAGGTTTTCAACTCAGCAAGCTTTTATTTTTATTTTCTTGTATCACAGATCTGGCTTCAAGAGAAGCTCAAAATTTTGGCACCGCCAACAGGTGATTTTGAGAGGTATGCACCTCATAGCCATATACGTCGAGGCTATGCTTTCAGTGAGGCGAAGACGATGAACTTCCAGGGTTGGACTGAGTGGATGGGGACCCGACCTAAGAGCAAGATCAGGTGGAGCTGCCTCTGGTGGCGCATACAACATGTGACTGTGATGACTTACATAGATTGTATCCCCCTGTTGAGATTCAGGCATTGCACGCACTATAGTCCCGCTAAGATCTGTCGTCAGTATGGCCAGCGGCAGGCTATACCTTGGCTGATGGAGTTTTAGGGAGGTAGGTTAGTTCCTCACTTTGTAGAGCATGTGGAGGGGACTTGGCCTCACCGCCGGATAGCGCTGGTGGAGATTCCCGAAGCTGGACCTACCACTGATGATGAGTACAAGCTGTGGGTGCTGTGCCAAGCTTGAATCCTATACTTATAAGACATTGTTAAGCAACCACATATAATAAATGATGATAATGCTTTGTGTTTGCAACTAGTATACTTAAGGCTAAGTTTATGAACATGCGTCCCATTTGCATTGATGAGATTAAAACATTTACACGGAAATGTTAAAACCAACACAGAAGTTCCAAATGCGCATCAGACTCAACCTTTGTTATTGACCAGCTTTGTGTGAGATTTTCTGATCAATTATTTTTAATGCTCTCCTTTTGCCTCTCAAGAGCTCTAACTTTTGCATGAGTCATCCGAGTGGATTTTCAATTATTTTTAACTTTTGCATGAGTCATCCGAGCGCGTGTTCTACATTTGCCTTAATTTTTGCGTGAGCCGCCTACATAGGTTTTCAGCTTACCAGGCTTTTTCTTTTTCTTTTGCCCTCTGCTCTAGACAAAGTATTTCTTCAGCCGATCAAGGTTGACAGGTTCTGAGATGCGAACAACGCCTTTAGAGAGGATCTTTTTAACTAGGAATGAGCCTTCCCATTTGGGCCTGAATTTCCCACGAGGATCGCGAATAGCCAGTCTGACTTGCTTCAAAACTAGATCATCTTCCTGTATGGCTACAGGTTTAACCTTTCTGTTGAATGCGTTGGCCATACGCTTCTTGTAAAGTTGTAGGTGATAGAGAGACTTGAGCCGTTTCTCATCAATAGTGACTAGTTGCTCATACCTGGCCCTTTTCCATTTAGCTTCCGGTAACTGAGATTCCAGAATTACCCAAAGTGATTTCAGCTCTACTTCAATTGGTATTACGGCTTCTGTCTCGTAAACGAGAGAGTAGGGAGTAGCACCCGTAGGACTCCTTATAGTGGTTCTGTAACCCCATAAGGTAAATGGTAGCCGCTCATGCCAATCTCTATAGGTCTGTACCATTTTGGCTAAAATGTGCTTGATCGTCTTATTAGCCGCTTGATCATCTTATTAGCCACTTCAACTGCCCCATTAGCTTGAGGGCGGAAGGAAAGGATCGATGGTGCTTAATCCCATATTTTTCCAGCAAGTCTGTAACTTGGGCCTGGAACTGTACTCCGTTGTCTGACACCAGGTGATGTAGCATCCCATATCGGTATATGAGATTCCTATCTATAAACTTAGCAACTTGTCTTGCCCCTAATTTACGATAGGATTATGCCTCCACCCATTTAGAGAAGTAATCGACGGCTACCAGTATGTACCGATGTCCATTAGATGCGTTAGGATGGATTTAACCCATGATGTCAATTCCCCAAGCTGAGAATAGCCAAGGCATTCTCAAATTCTGTAATTCGACCGGTGGTAAGTGACTCAGGTCTCCATGAATCTGGCATTCATGGCATCTTTGTACGAATTGTATACAATCTGTTTCCATAGTGAGCCAGAAATAACCTTGGTGTAGGATCTTCCTGTAAAGTGCAAACCTATTCATGTGGGGCCCACATACACTACCATGTACCATTTCCATGACTGATTCAATGTCTTTCCCCGATATGCATCAAAGTTGTAGACCATCTGCTGTTCTTTTGTAGAGAACACCCTGATGCCAGGTGAAGTTAGCTGCTAGTCTACATAGAGCTAGCTTATCAGTTCTGTTGGCTTCCTCTGGATAAGTACCAGTCTTTAGAAAGTTCATGATATCAGCATACCATGGGATCTCATCTGATGGGTCTAGCGTTATAACCCGTTCCCCGAAATAACAAAGGATCCTTGACTACTCGATAATCACAGGTTGAGCTTGACTCTATGGTTGCTCACAAACTGAAGCTAGTATGGCTAAAGCATCAGCCATCTGATTCTCTTCACGCAGCATGTGAATAAATTGGCAGGAGCTGAAATTGTGGACCATGAGCTTCATGTATTCAGCGTAAGGCTTGAGCCTTTCCTCTTTGACTTCCTACTCGACCATGGATTGGTGAATGGCAAGCATCGAATCATAAAATATCTGTACATCTGGGGCACCGACCATTACCAATGCTTCTAGCCCAAAGAGACATGCTTCATACTCAGCCATATTGTTGGTGACTGAGAAGCTCAGCCGCTTTGAAAGCATTATTAACTCTCCTTCAGGAGTGATTAGCATAACTCCCACACCTGCACCCCTTTTGTTGACTGCACTGTCAAAGTGTAATTGCTATTTCTGGACATCAACTGACCCCAAGTGCTCATCTGGGAAGTCTAATTCAAAAGTCTCAGAGCCATCCATCGGCCTGGATGCTAAGAACTCGGCAATTGCTCTGCCCTTGATCACCTTGGTAGTGACATACTGCACATTGAACTCTGACAACAGGATTAGCCACCTGGAGAGTTTTCCTACTAGTGAAGGAGCTACATATAAATACTTCATAGGATCGACCTTAGAGATCGCCTGTATTTGGTATTATTGGAAGTAATGTCTGAGTTTCTTAGTGACCCAGACCATAGCCATGCATAGCTTCTCAATAGTGCTGTATTTGCACTCAGTTGGCAGCAACTTCTTACTGAAGTAGTAGACAGCATGTTCAACTCCCGCATCATTTTCCTGAACCATCATAGCACCCACTGATTCCTCTTCTAAGGCTAGATAGAGTAGCAATGGTTTTCCTGGGCGAGGTGGTTACAGAATCGGTGGGTTGGAGAGATAGTGCGTTACCCTTTCAAATGCGAATTGACAATTCTCATCCCAAACCATAGGCTGGTTCTTCCTCAAAAGTTTAAAGATAGGCTCACACATGGTAGTGAGCTTGGTGATGAATCTGCTGATGTACTGGAGCTATCCCAAGAATCCCCTAACTTATGTCTCAATTCTAGGAATAGGCATCTCAATGATTGACTTTACTTTATGAGGATCTACTTCAATTCCCCTCTGACTGACAATGTGACCCAACAGCTTGCCAGATGTTACCCCGAAAGTGCATTTCTTTGGTTTCAGCCTGAGTCCGTACTTCTTGTCGCGTGTGAGAAATCTGTCAAGAGCAGCTGTATGTTCTCCTCTGATAGAAGACTTCACCATCATGTCATCCACATAGACTTTGACCTCCTTGTAGATCAAATCATGCAACAGCGTTGTTGCAGCTTGTTGGTAGGTAGCACATGCGTTCTTTAAGCCAAAAGGCATGACCTTGTAGCAGTAGGTCCCCCATTCTATGATGAAAGCTGTCTTCACCTTATTTGTAACCGCCATCAGGATTTGGTTGTACCCAGAGAATCCATCAGCGAAGGAATACATAGTGCTAGCGGCTGCGCTATCGACTAGCACGTCAATGTGAGGCAAAGGAAAGTCATCCTTTGGACATGCTTTGTTAAGATCCCTGTAGTCTACGCATACTCTGACCCTACCGTCTTTCTTGGGAACCGGAACCACCTTGGCCAACCATTCTTGATAGTCAACCACCTTAAGGAATTTAGCATCCAACTGCTTCTGGACATCTACCTTGACTTTTTGTGCCCACTCTGGTCAGAGGCACCGTAGCTTCTGTTTGACTGGCTTGAACCCAGGCTTGGTAGGAATTCTATGTTCTGCGATGGACCTGTCGACACTCGACATGTCTTCATAGCCTAGAGCATAGGCTTTTATGTGCTTTTTCAGTGTGCTGATTATTTCTATTCTCTCTTTAAAGGTCAAGTCTAATGCAATTTGGACGAGACATGGCTTGTCATCTGTGTTAATGTTAACATTTTCAATGCAAGATGTGTTAATGTCAAAAATACTCATGTAATGCTGATGCTCATGCACAATGCCATCAGAATACACATCGCAAACATAAGCAAAGTTGCTCTTTATTGCTTCATACTTAGATGGGATTACATCATCATTAAAAGGCACAGAAATAAGGACATCAGTGTCCTCATATACAAGCTCTTCAAGGGTACTCTCCACAAGTGTGATGATATCCTTATAGACCTTTGGCAGCAGCAGGTCTTCAATGTCTAAGTTCTACAGCTTGGATCCCAGTGCAGCGACTGTAATAGGCTCCGGCTCCAGGCAGTCGGTGGTGAGATCAGCAACATCACCAAAGATCTGGAAAGCTTCATCAGGGTTGATGGTGATGGCAGCAGCAGTCCTCCTAGGTACTGTCAAAGCTGACAGATCATAAACATCGCTAAAGATGGCAAACTATTGCTCATAGAAGTCCTCTGAGTTAGGCAACTCAGGAGCATGATCATGCTGAGTCTCTCCTTGGATGAATAGAACCACCTTGTACTATTCTGGCTTGTGTGAGGTGTAGGGATCGAACCCAATGCAGTACATCTCTTCCCATATGGCTGTAGGAATGTCAAATTGGATTGGGCCTTGTTGATATAGGCCTAAACCTCTACCGGGCATGAAGTCCATTAGTTGCATCATCCTCTCCACAACGGGACTCGGTTGGTACGAGTAAGACTTTGGTTCTCCGATAGCAGTAATCTGGAAACTAGTCATAAGAGGGACATCTTCTTTGATGCAGGCTAGAGCAACCTTGTTATCAGTAGCAATAGTAACCACACCTTCATTGTATGGAAACTTGATTTTATGATGCAGGGTGGATGGTACACCTCCTAATGGATGGAACCATGGTCGGCCCAAGAGCAGCGCGAAAGACATTGGAATGTCTAGAACAGTGAATTCTACTCCTGATTCTATCTGCCCGATAGTGACAGTGGCTGTGAAGGTACCAGTAACTTCCCGTTTGGACTCGTCATAGCCCTGATAATGGTCTTATAGGGTTTGAGGTCTGAAAGCTAGATTCAAAGCTTGGGAAGCACTTTGAGTGGGCATACATTGATACTATAACCATCATCCACCATGACATAAGGAGTGGTGAAGTTCATGATGTTCACCCTGATGAACAGTGGTGAATTCCCTCGGCCGGTAAATCTGCATCAGAGAATGTGATCATGTTGGATGGTAGCTCCCGGTTTACCAGCTGACTCTTCATGCTGAAAGTGGAAGCAGAGGGAGAGATCCTCATAGCAGAGAGTGCTTTGACGATGGCTCGTTGATGTTGTTGGGAGGATAGCACTAGGTCCCAGATGTTGATGTTTGCTTGGGTCGTCTTCAGCTGTTTGACCACAACATTATCAGGTTGAACAACCTGATCGGCTGGCAGTGGAGCTGGAACATTGCTTAGACCGGCTTGATCTTTAGTGGGCCTAGCCTTGGTCGGCTTCCTGGGAGCTTCAGGTTTCTTCCCGAGGTCGGGAGGAGTGAATACCTTGCCACTACAGGTCATGTTGTGAACCCAAGAGGACATCTTATTGGCCCCCTAGCCCTTTCTGCTGTTTGGGCTATTTTGGTACCTGCTTAGTTGCTTTAGGGGTCTCGGTGGACTTACCCTTATCAGAAGCCTGATCCTGTGATGATTCAGGCTTAGTGGAACCCTGAGTACCTGTAGACTCATCCTCAGAGCTATCATACCATATGTCGATGGCACCAATATCAAATCCCCCGTTGGGGTGAAAAGTAATAGTGGGCATCTGAGCATTCCCCTTACTGCTAAGAGGAGAAAAGGAGTTTAGGATCATGGATTCTGGCAATCCTGATTGGATCATATAGGTGCGATTAGCTTTATGGTAGTTTGGCAGAGGGTTTGTCTTGGTAAACGGTTTGGATTTTTCAGGATCCTCAATCTCACTAGAGTCGATGAGGTTTTGGATGACAAGGCTAAAGGAGCGGCAGTCATCGATGTTATGGCCAAGGTGCTGGTGGTAGTGGCAGTA
>CANYBF010924447.1:0-17004 GCA_948192965.1 Dalechampia spathulata | reverse complement strand
TAAAAGCAATGAAAGTAAATAAAGCATAAATGAAACAAGTAAAGTAAAAGATAAATATGAAATAAAAGATAATTGCATTTTAATGAAATAAATAAAGTAAGAACGTAAACTGTAGTGATAGGGAAATAGAAGGAGGCCGTGGATATTTACTTTTGATCTTATACAAACTTGCACTCCTCTATTAATCCAATATATGTTTTACAATGATCATAAAGACCTATTTATAATACAAAATATGAAATGAAATAACTGTTCCTAAACATTATGATGAAGATACACATGTTGGGAAAGATGGTGTTGCTTTAATGGAAACGGCTATGAGTTGTATGATGAAACTTTGTGTCTTTTCCCAAGCGGTATGAATGTCACGACTCATATGCTTGCTTGTGCGAGTGCCATTTCTATTTCATGAGTCGTGCCCCTTCAGGTACGAGTGATTTCCTTTGATAAAACCTTTTGTCACGACTCGTGCTTGACATCATGAGTCGAGTGCTTCCTTCACTTCTTCTTTAGATCTTTCTGTAATGACTTGTAACAGGCTTCACGAGTCATGCACTTGTGATTTCAAAATATAAATTCTTTTGTAACGACTGTGCTCTTTGTTACGAGTCGTGCACTTCATCTTTTGCCTTTGCTTTCTCTTTCTCTCCTCTGTAACGACTCGTACTGACTTTCTCGAGTCGAGCAATGCATTCTTCTTTTAGGGACTTCTTCTGTAACGACTTGTGACAGGCTTCACGAGTTGTGCATCTTGCTTTGAACACTATTCTTTCTTACTTAGCCAATTTTTGCCTATTTTTCCTGCAAATTCTCTTAAATTGTCCTCAAAACAATATTTTGGGACTTCTCACCAACAAAATTAGTAAAATAATGAAAATATACAAATACCTAGTAAAACTTAAAGAAAACTAAAATAAAATACTTAAAACACATATGAAATGATCATGAAAAAGCAACATAAAAACATGTGATCACTATTGATGCTTATTGATAGTCAAAATAATGGATTTCTGGCTTTGATCTGCCTAGATCCGAGTCGGATTTCATGTTTTTATCGTAAAACCTCTATTTTTCTACTGTTCTTTGACCAATGTGCACCACACATACTATAATGTGTGCCATATGTTTCCTATGTGTGGCATACATTATCCTATGTGTTGCACACATAGGTTCCAAAATTTTCAAAAAATGCATATTTTCTCCCATTTTTGCTTTCGATCTGACAAATCCAGTAACATTTGAGGCTTTTCCATGCTTCTAGTGTTCTGGATCTTTCAAAAATTATCTAGATCTAATTGATTTCAACCTTGAAATTAATTTTTCAAATTAGATGCCCATCTGCCATTCAAAAATGCATTTTTTGGCTTCGATTTGACTAGATCTAAGTTGGATCTTAAGTTTTTGCTGAAAAACTTTATTTTTCTTCCATTTTTCACCTAATGTGCACCATACATACTATAATGTGCACCACATGTTGCCTATGTGTGGCACACATTGGTCTATTTGCTGCCTACATAGGGTCCAGATTTTCCAGAAAATTAAGTTTTTCCTTTATTTTCTCACCCAATCTGATTTTTTCAGTAGCATTTGAGGCTTTTCCATACTTTAAGTGTTCTTGATCTATCAAATATTATCCAGATCTAATTGATTTTAGCATTAAAATTAATTATTCAAGTTAAATGTCAATTTACTTGAGGGATTTACGAATCGGATGCTTATTCGTGCATAAAATAAGGTACTACCTTCATTAAACTTGCTGTATTTAATCTGTAGATCACTGTTATACTGATAAATTTGATTATCTTACAGATTGGTGCTTAATGTGTGCCACACATCATGTAATGTGTGCAGCACATTACTTACATGCTGCGCATATTGCATAACATGCTACGCATATTCCCTGCATTTTTCAGAAAAACTATATTTTTCAATCATTTTTCAACCCGATTTGATGATTCCAGTAACATTTGATGTTTGGGCAGTAACTCAAATGTATTGGATCTATCATAAATTAATTACATTTAATTAATTTTGGCCTCAAAATTGATTTTTCATGATCAAATGCTTATTTGGTTTGTATAAATGTAATTTTTGATAGGATTGGATTCAAATCAGTTGAGTTGCTATCTCCAATTGCTATTATGTGATGTTAGCAATTCCCATTTGATTTTCCATGATCAACCAAAAAATAATTTTGCTTAAAATAATTTTTATTTATTTAATTTTCACGATATAGCTCATGTAAATTTGCATGATTTGTTGCCAAACAATTTATTGGATTTTGGCTCTTGGTTCATGCTTTTATATAGCATGGGACTAGTCAAATAAATCCTAAATTCATTTGCTACTAATGAATTTGTTATGTTTATTTTGCATTTACACTCGTGCATTTTTGGCTCGTGCTACCCGAGAGGAAAAATCACCCAAGGAGGAGGGGACGTTAGTTAACGACCCAAAATGTTGTATGCATGGAGATTTGTGTAATAGGATAGGATTATTATTGGTCTGTAATAATTAATCCCTTAAAATCCCGTGTGTATCATCTATTTCCTCGATTCCCTTTCACCAGCCTTTATTATCTTTCATTCATGGATGGTTTACTATATTTGCTATAATATGTATGCCATAACATGTTATATGCCATGTCACATGCCACATCACCCACCCATATGCCTTATCATGCATATGCCATGCCATGCCATAACATATGTATGCCTATACGAATGTAAATATACCAATACGCCATGCAATATGTGTTATACATCATGCTAATTTACCATGTTGTATCCCATTATGCCATGCCATATCACATGCTACCATGCCATGTCATATGCCACGTCACATGCCATGTCGAATACCACGATACATGCCATGTCGAATGCCAGTTCATACATATATCACCATGCCATGTCATGCATATACCATGTCATCTTATTATATCATTATTATGTCATGTCATTTTAATATGTCATCATTTCACATATCATGCATATGCCATGTCATCCAAATGCCATATAGCATTATATGCCATTCTACGTGTAACCATGCTATGCCAAATCATATATCGCTCTATGTGCTTACATATACGCTCGTATGCTTGCCTGCTTAGGATAATTAATTCCAACTATAATGGTAAAATTGATTTTTGAAACTCATAGAAATATATCTTCACCACCCGAACCTAATCTTTGAAGGGTTTAACTAGCACTCATGCTATGGGTCGGTTGAATCAATCCAGAACCATCCGGTGGCAACTCCCTTGCGACTCTTTTGAGTCTGTATCATTCCTAGGGGTAACCCCTTGAAAAGACTGCACTTTTGCTCCAAGTGTGATCCTCGGTTTGTGAGCTTTGCAAGCCTTGCTCTAGGTGGCAGTAAAAACCGATGTTCATAGTTGATCTTAAAAAGAGGAAAATATGATCTAAAACATCTGATTGTATGTTTATTTCCTATGTTGAACATAATGCTGCATATAGGTTTCTTGTGTTAAAAAATGATGTACTTAATTGCAACACTATAATTAAGATAAAGAATGCAGAATTCTTTGAAAATATTTTTCCACTAAAACTTGATCAGACTTCTCGTGCATCTACTAGAAAAGAATGTCGTAAACGAAATGACTTTGAAAATTTTTCTGAGGATATTTTAAGAAGCAAAAGACAAAGGGAGGAAACTTATTTTGGAAATGATTTTTATACATATCTTATAGAAAATGATCCTTTAACATTTTTTGATACAATTACTTCTTCTGAATCTCAATTTTAGACTTGTTGCTAAAGGTTTTACTCAAGAAGAATTAGACTATTTTGATACTTTTGCTCTTATAACAAGAATTTCTTCAATTCATGTTTTAATTGCATTAGCTTTGATCTATAAACTTTTTATTCACCAAATGGATGTTTAAACTACATTTTTAAATGGTGATTTAAAGGAAGAGTTTTACATGGTACAACTTGAAGGGTGTGTTGTACCTGGAAAAGAAAATAAAGTTTGCAAACTACTCAAATCCCTATATGGTTTGAAACAAGCGCCTAAACAGTGCATCAAAAATTTGATCAAATTTTATTAGTTGATGGATTTTCAACTTTAAAAGTTGACAAATGTGTTTATACTAAAGCTGCTGATCATGATTGTATGATTATATGTCTGTATGTAGATGATATGCTATTTTTTAGTTCTTCTATTGATGTAATACATAGAACTAAAAATTTCTTATCATCTAAATTTGAAATGAAAGACATGGGTGAAACTAGTGTGATATTAGGAATTAAAATTATAAGGAAGGATGATAATATTTTATTGTCCAAAGAGCATTATGTTGAAAAATTGCTTAAAAAGTTTGGACATTTTGATGCCAAACTAGTAAGTACTCCTTATGATTCTAATTCTTAATTAAAGAAGAATTATGGTGACCCTGTTGCTTAATCTAAATATACATAAATTATTAGAAGTTTATTCCATTTAATGAACCATATGAGACCTGACATAGCTTATATCATAGGTAGATTGAACAGATACAACCATAATCCTAACCATGATCATTGGATTGCTTTAATGAGACTTATAAGATACTTGAGAGATACCATGAGTTATGGTATTCTATGAAATGGATTTCCTACTATATTAGAAGGATATTGTAATGTAAATTGATTTTCTGACTGTGATGAGATAAAATTAACTAGTAGTTATGTATTCACCTTAGGCGGTGGAGCTATAACATGGAAATCAGCTAAGTAAACCATCATTGGTAAATCTACTATAAAGTCAGAATTTATTGCACTGGAGCTGGCTAATAGTGACGCTGAGTGGTTAAAAAAATTCTTAGTAAATATTCCATTAGGAATAAAACCAACACCCTCTATTTCTATGCATTATGATTGTCAAGCAACAATAGCTATTGCTAAAAATAAAGCATTTAATGGTAAAAATAGACGTATTCACTTAAGACATAATGTGATGAAACAACTGTTAAAGGATGGAATAATTTCCATTGACTATGTGAAGTCAGAAGTGAATTTGATCGATCTACTGACTAAACCATTGAGAAGAAAATCAATAATTGAAATGTCGAGGGGAATGAAACTTTAGCCGACTTAGAAATTAATCATGATGGTAACGCAACCTATATTATTGGAGATCCCATGAAATAGGTTCATATGGATAATAACACAGTCAGAATTAATTCTGATAGTATAAATTTAATATCCCTTCTTATGATGTGAGAAAGTGTAATAATGCATTTAAAAAGAAGGATAAGTTAATAAACTCTCAATGAATATTCATATTCCATATGGATGGTGTGTAAAGTGCAATACACACTTGATGAAAATCACCTATATGAATGTGAAGTGAGTTTGCTTTTATGAAACTTTGGCAAAGTTACTAGAGCGTTCATGAAATACGAGGCACACGTATGGTCTAATACCATAACACCGTGTTGAATAACAAATTTATTTAAGTATGATATGATATGTGTGACCTCCAACTTACAATAAGAGTCATTGGTTCATAGAAACTATATGTTTCACCAATTATTCTATAAATTATATCTTGTTTATTTCAATCTGGTTCATAGTCTAAAAGACACAAGTATCAAAGCATTATATATTCAATAAAGAAACTAGCAAGCATTATCAAAGCATTATATATTCAATAGAGAAACTAGCAAGCACTCTTGCTATGAGTCTTTTTTAAATATGTGGGGGATTGTTAGAACTTTAATAACACAGTCAGAATTAATTCTGATAGTATAAATTTTATATCCCTTCTTATGATGTGAGAAAGTGTAATACTGCATTTAAAAAGAAGGATAAGTTGATAAACTCTCAATGAATATTCATATTCCATATGGATGGTGTGTAAAGTGCAATATACACTTGATGAAAATCACTTATATGAATGTGAAGTGAGTTCGCTTTTATGAAACTTTAGCAAAGTTACTAGAGCGTTCATGAAATACCAGGCACACGTATGGTCTAATAGCATAACACCGTGTTGAATAATAAATTTATTTGAGTATGATGTAATAGGTGTGACCTCCAACTTACAATAAGAGTCATTGGTTCATAGAAACTATATGCTTCACTAATTATTCTGTAAATTATATCTTGTTTATTTAGATCTGGTTCATAGTCCAAAAGATACCAGTATTAAAGCATTATATATTCAATAAAGAAACTAACAAGCATTATATATTCAATAGAGAAACTAGCAAGCATTCTTACTATGAGTCTTTTTTAAATATGTGGGGGATTGTTAGAACTTTAATAACTAAATTATTTCAAAAACATAGAATCCCACATCCCTTTCCTATGAGTTGAATATTGGGTTTAAATATGAATTTGTCATTTTGGGTTCTTAAAAGGCGTAAGTAGAGGGTAAGGCATTGTGCACATACGATTGAGCCAAAAGCCCAATTTGGATGGATTTCCACCCTCCCTGCACGTGACGTGGGATCCTAATATTTGACTCATTTTATGTTTTATTTTTTAAATTATTTTGAATTTTTACTTTTATTAAAGACTTTTACCAAATCTTACTACATGTTATATTAACATTTTTTTTCTTCCTTTTTTCTCTCCATTTTCTCATGTTTGACTATCCACCTTTCCAAGATTCCATTAACTCTCCAACACTCACCTTCATCCTAAACTTCTATAAATACTTACTTTCACTTTGTAGTAAAACATAGGACACAATACATTCCTCTTTTCTCTTCTCTTGCTTACCTACTCTACTAAGCTAGCTAGTTCAGATTTATCCTGATCTTCTTTGTTGTTCTTGCTTCTTACCTTTCAAAGTAGACAAGCTAGTTTTATCCTAAGAGGATTAGCGCTATTCAAAAATATCTTTTAAATACAGTGCATTCACACGACTCGAACTACAACAAATTTTCATAACCTATTTTTTATCTATTTTTCCTACAATATCATTATGTCTATAACAACTAAAATCATATCCATTATACTCTATAGTTCATGTCCTTTTCTGGTACACCAAATTTAAAACTTTAACACGCAAAGAACAACAATGAGAAAGAGGAAACAACCTCTGCCATTACAAAACATCTTTGATACACATTGTTGCTAAGATCAAATCACAAAAATAGATCTTAAAATCTGATTAAACTAACAGATTATTATAGTACAATAATATTTAGAAAATGAGAACAAAAAAATGGGAGGAATGTCTGATTTTTAACCTTAAAGGTCTCCCTCCGGCTGAGAAGAGTGACGGCGCCAGCTGGAAAGTTTAGGGCTTTTTATCAAAAAATCACCTTGTTCAACCATCAAGTGTCACGTTTTCTTATATTAAATATTATCCTGACACCTTAAAATATATATAAACATGGATTTGTTTATTCGATTACTCCCAAATTTTACACGTTTATTTATTCGATTACTCTATAAACATGAATTTATTCTATAAACTTATTAGCATCAACTTCTTCCGGATCCGTCTCTATGCTTAATACTAAACAAAGAATCTCTCTAGTCTTTTACTTGATTTGTACTGCTCACGGAGCGATGGCCACTCACGATAACTGGGTTGTTGAGAGAAAGGATACGGAGGAGGACGTTGCGGCTTCTCTGGCCAAGTACACGGCTCATCTGTCTGATAAGTTCATCCAAGAGAAAGGCCGTTTTTCTGTCGTTCTCTCCGGTGGTTATCTCATCAACTCTCTCAGGTTTACATCTTTCAATTTTATTTTCATTTTTTTCGTCGAGTCAAATGTTCATTTGTTTGCTGTGTAGTCAATTTGTCAATCTGATCGATTTATATTTGTTTTACATATTATAACTGAAAAATGTTAAACTTATATATTAAAAATGACAAACTTGATTAGATCGTGCCAGTTCTAAAAAATTAAATTGATATTTAAACAATTTTTCATTTATCCTGCGAATAGTTTGCAAATTGGTGTGTTTCTGTTTGTGAATATCATGTGATTTTTCAAAATGTTGGAATTGTAGGATATTGTTGGAACCTCCTCTTATAAATAAGATTGATTGGTCAAATTGGCATGTCTTTTGGGTGGATGAGAGAGTGGTTCCTTGGGATCATCCTGACAGTAACTACAAACTTGCATATGATGGTTTTCTCAGTAAGGTACACACAATTCTTACCTATATATGCCGTTGCTGATGTAACGAAGCAGATGGGTAGCAAGGAAACTGCACAATCCGTACGGATATTACAAAAAAAATATTTATTTTCCGTTTCCCAATTCTTTGCAGGTACCCATCCCTCCAAGTAATATTTATGCCATTAACAACTCTTTGGCAGCTGAGGGTGCGGCAGAAGCTGCAGCTGATGATTACCAACACAACCTTAAAAATTTGGTGGATAAGAAGGTGCTGGATCTTTCATCAACTGGGTTCCCAGTGTTCGATCTCCAGCTTTTGGGTATGGGGCCGGATGGGCATATAGCTTCGCTATTCCCTGGTCATTCACTTCTCAAAGAAGACAAGAAGTGGGTGACTTCTATCAGAGATTCACCAAAACCACCGCCAGTGAGAATCACCTTCACCTTCCCTGTGATAAACGCGTCTCCGTATATTGCAATGGTGGTTGTCGGCAAAGGTGAAGTTGATGCGGTGGCAAAAGCTCTGGGAAAGGATGGAAGTTCTTCTACTCTGCCTGTCGAAATGGTTTCACCACAAGTGGAAATGAAGTGGTTTCTGGACAAAGATTCTGCTTCCAAGTTGAAGAAATGTGAAGCCTCTACATAGCTACTAAATAGCAATAATGTGGTTTGTGGGATTTGGTGCTTAATATTTGTGCTGAATAATGTAATATTTGGTCATAATCAAGGATTAGCAAGGCTTTTCTTCTTGCCCTAAATAACAAATATGCAATGATTATGTCTTACTATTTTAGTTTGCTCTTATTTATCGAGATGCATTAACTGCGGCATTAACCGGTTTGCGCTAAACCAAAATATTATATATGTAATTATTTTCTTGAATGAGCACTTTTCTCTTACCATTATTAATTATATCATTAATAATTTGTCATTTTTAACAAATAAAATTATGATCAATAACAAGTTAAATAAAAAATACTAATGTACATGTATAAAAATTTTAAACAATACTTTAATATATTTAAGATATGATTAATGATAAGTCATTAATATTAATATATATTATACATCAAGAAATTTTAGTCATAATAAATATATAAAACCTTAATATATTATGTTTTTTCATTATTCATTCATTTTATTTTAATATTTTCTCTAGCTTTTTAGAATTTTCTTTGCTTGCATTTTTATGAAGAATTTTTTTTATAAGAATTAATTACCAACTTTTAGTAAGTTATTAATATTTTATTTATTTTTGTACTTTTATTTATTGACCTTTTTTTATTTTTATTTTATTCATTCAACATAATTTTTATTCATTCAATATAACAAGAGGACATTCAAAATATTGTGATATAAATCAAAATCTCACATATAACACTCCTATCTGTTACTAAATTAAGTGGATCAAATATCACATATTCTTGAAACATACCATAAATGTTAGGTTTATAGGATGTTTCTTTAAAGGATGATAAAAAATGAAATAGACCAATAGGATGTATTACCATTTAAATTTAAAACCATATTTTGTTGAAATAAGATTTAAATCTATAAGCCAAAAAGACTTTTTGATTATCTTGAAAGCTTATGAAACATCTTGTTAATATAAAAGGTTTTAATAAATTATAAAAGGTAAGAAATTAAAAATACAAATTTCAACAATGAGTAAAATCCAAAAGTTTCTGCAAAGGATAACTCAAGCTAAGTTAACCAGGACTTAAGCTAAGTTAACCAGGACTCATGTACTTCAGAAATCACAAAAAGATAATCATCTAGAGTATAACTCAAGCTAAGTCAACCATAAAACTTATATTTAATAACTCTTGAGATATAACTTAGGTTGAGTTGTACTAAAGGTACCAACTTGATGATTTTCAGAACATAACTTGAGTTGCCATACTTATCAAGTCAAGTTATCTAAAATGAAGAATTTGTAAATTTTTAGGCAATAACTTCATTCAAGTTAAAGTCTTAAGTCAACTTATGCCAAAAGTATGAATTTTCTTCTTTGAGGGAATTACTCAAGTTGAGTTATTCTCTAAGTGACTCAAACACTTATTTAAAGTACAACCATGAGTTTAATTTCATCCAATTATAAATAATAGTCAACTAAGATTTAAATCCATTATATAGTAACAAATTTAAGTAATAAACATCTAAATCCATTAATTATAAATTCATATCCATGATATCCTAAATAAGCATAATAATCAACATCATCAAGCTCATGTGTTAACAAACTTCAGCATTCTTTCATCCTCAATTCATAACTAGCAACTTTTCAAACTATCAAGTTTATATTATCATTTAAACAAACACGATTAAACATGACAAGTATAATAATTTTATATCCCTAAATTCTATAAGTTTCAAAAGCCTTTAAGTCAATCCTCCTTAAGCAAACTCTTTACTTATATTATCCTTCTTTAATGTACTTATGATGACTTAATAATGCAAGCTAATGCTAAGTAATAATTTACTTAAGGAAACAAAAAAATATGAATTAATGATAATTTTTAAATGATAGGGTTATGAGTAAAATTTCATTCTCAACATAATTCTTGTTAAAATAAATCATACTTAAAAGCATTTTATAACATATTTTTCAAATCATTTTGTTTTCAAATACTTTTTGAAGAAATATTTCTAACTCAACAATCAAATTTTAATTTAGAATTTATCATGCCAATAAGCATACAAGGAACAAAATAATATTCACATACAATTTAAGTAGATGATAAACCACATTCATGTAAGGGGTTATTAGCTCATGTTCATATTAAACATGCATATGTATATTTCATAACTCCATAATATTTATTTTTGATATATTCCACATTTGAATATATTATATTTTGATATTTATGCATTATTAAGTTAACTAAGAAGAATTTTAGCATATGTTTTAAAATATTTTACTTCTTACTTACTAGGAATAACTTTCTAATTGCTCTTTTTCACCTTAGGAATATTTTCTAGATTAGGAAATTTGTTATTATTTTCAGCATAGGGTTTAATATAAAATTCACTCTATAATTAGGTGATTTTCCATCAGTTATAGGATTCCATCATTCAATAAATTAGATTATTTCTTTACACTTGAGTTGTATTCTTGTGAGAATAATTCCTTTAGTTTTATATCAAGGTGATTTGTTTATTTGCTTGAAGTTTATTCTTGAGTTGATCAAATTTTTTTATTTAATTATTTCTTCATTGTTCTTAAGTTGGGTTAAGGGGAATAATATTCCTTAAAATGAATTTTGGCTATGAGGGAGATTACCAAATCAGTTAGCTTGGTTAATTGTGAAGGAGTTTTGATATCAAAGGGTGAGGTCCTCTTTGAACAAACATATGTAGATTCTACATCAATTTAGTATCACAGCTTTGGCTCAAGGTACAAATAAAACTATTTACCATTTATTTCTTATTCTTCTTGTTATTTTCATTGGCTAAGTATTATTTTCTATTCTTTATACCTTCAGTATTTTTTGATCTCTTTTTCTATACAAATCCTTTTATTCATTAATCCTTCATCTTTTGCATGATTTATTCCCTATTTCTTGATTAAAACTTCTTTAAAAGTCCTAAAATATTAATTCAATCCTTATTCTTAGTTTATTCTTATTTATTAGTTCAATCATCAAATTATTGTATTAAAAATAAAAACTTTTAAAGAGAGAAAAGTTGAAAAGAAGTTAAAATTTTTATTCATCCTATTTATGTCAAGTATCTTACAAAGTTTGCTATTCTCTTACCTTATCATGCATAAAAATCTTTTCTAAATGTGCACACACTCCTTTCATACATTACTCAGTTAACTGAGTTGTTAAAAAATCTTAATTCATTTGCATAACTTGTATTTTATGTACACATCTTACACTTATGCTTTGGTGGAAGCACGATAAAACATGATACTCACCCTTATGACATCATATACATTGCTTTTTGATCATGTAAGATTGTTAAAACTATCCATTTATGATGTTCATGTAACAGCTTGATTCAATGACTACTTGTCACACTCGACCCATACTCGGGATGACATGCTCTTGTAGCACAAACAGTGGCCCCCAAGAGAAGACCGTCACCTGTACCACAAAGGATGCATCATGAAAACATCGCATGGGGACACATCTCTAAGCTTAATAGTGGTGCAATCAGTGTGGCATGATGCCATAAGAAAAGTACCTGGACAATCTAACAGATATTCATGCAACTCCAATAACCAAAAGCTCTGTGTTGATATATACATAAAACCGGATACAGTTTATTACATATAAGTGAGTGCATACACTAATCACCACCAAAAGCTATACAGCTACTGCCTTACTAAACTACATAACAAAAAGGATCGAAGTGTGCCACAAGAGTCCCTTACCACTTTGAGATCCGGCTATCTCTGCTGACGACCGCTATCCCTTCTCTGCTCGCTCACCCGAGGGCTCTGAACCTACGTTTATCAAATGAAAAATGCTGAGATAAACTTAGTGGTGCTAGAACACAATAAGCATGCACATAACATAGTAAATCAAGTCATTAACACAAGATAATATTACAGTAATGGAACACATGGCATCGTCATCAGACTGCCATACCAGAGCATACAATTCTCATACATGCCAAAGAATATTGTTATGCAAGCATACTCTCTCAACCTTACTCTTTCACTCTTGTTTTCCTGTAAATGTGCACATTCCTTTTGCACATACTGGGTCCCTATAGGTACCGTTACTCATCTCCTGAAGGAGGACATATAAATATAGGATGCTTAGCACCCTTTTCTTACTATAGGTCTCGAGACTCATCTCCCCTTTAGGGAGGCTATAATCTAAATGATTCCATTAGGAATCCCATCATCATTGTTGACCCAGTATGCCTAAAGATTAGCTTTGCCCTCTTTACTCACTTTCTTTTCTCTCTTTTTCATCTTCATCCTTCATCACCATACATGCTATAAAGACATCGCAAGCAATTATGCTTCATATCATATGTACATATGTATTCATTCCATCATGAAACAAGGAAACATTGCATCTAGGTATATTAAATACAAGCATCAACATATTGCATCAAAACAATAACAAGAAGATCATAAATGTCGTGCCTAGACTTTACTTAAGTCTTAAGGCGAAGTAACAAGCCAAACTTAGCGATAAACACAATACTAGCATAAACCTGTCGGTCAAGCTACTTCTAGTGTAGGCTTGTAATCCTATCTCTAATAGTCTCTAACTTCTATTTCTCATTCTCGCACATTCGGAAGGCTTAGGAACTCTAAGTGTAATATTTGGCAAGGTTAGGAGTGTTTTTACTGAAGAAAAGGGAAGAAAGCTAAGGAAAAATGTTAAGTCATAACCCTTAAAATGTCAAACTTAAGTCGCGTACGGTCGTACAGACTTGGTACGCCGGTACCGAACTAAGGCTTATGATGCACACCATTCCTGCGAGTGACGGTACGCCCGTACATCCTCGATTTTCCTGACAAACCCAAATTCCTATGAGTTTGCATCCGGCCGTACCACCCTTTGGTACATCCGTACGCCCTCCAGGACCTAAAATCCATATAGCTCCCCTATTTGGTACACCCGTACGGTGACTCAGTATGCCCGTACCACTATCCAAAACCCCAAACTATGTCTAGTTCCAAGCCTATTCCCCAAGGTACCTGTACCAAAGCTCAACCCAATCTTAAAACCACTTCCAATACACCCTTAAACACACCTAAGCACATATGATAGCCATCCCTCATTCAACTAAGAAGGCACGCTTCTCAATAAGGTGACAACAATATAACTAAACAAGCATCTACATATCACAATATACATATCACTGATGTGTGTCATTTGACATGTTTGATTTTATGTTTTAGTTGATGTTTAATGGTCATTTTTGCTACCTTTATGCTTTAATTTAGTTGAATTTGACGAGTTTGCTAAGTGTGTAACAATAAGAAGGTATTAATGAAGAAATGAAGCATTTCTGGCACTTCAAGGAACAAGTCACGATTGTGACATTCAAAGTCACGATCATGACAGAAGGCAAATCAAGGAAAAGAGAAGCCAAAGTGAAGTCACGATCGTGACATTGAAAGTCACGATCATGACAGAAGAATTGAAAGCTGAGTACATTCAAGCAAGCAAGTCACGATCATGACATTCATAGTCACGATCGTGACTACTCAATTGTGAGCCATTTAAAGCATAAAATCTACAGAAGATTGAGGGGAAAGATAGGATCCATGGGGGGAACAAAAACAAAACAACTTTAATGGAGACCTCATGGGCACCAGCAGTCAACAAGATGGGCAAAAATGCAAACAAATTGGAATTAAAGCTGGAAGACCCCCACTCAAAGCATAAAAGGAGGATGGCATCTAGGGTTGGGCATCATTCACCATCTGCATCAGCAGCTCTCTTATTTCTTTGGAAAATCTGTATTGTGTTCTTCTTTGTTTGTTCTTCATTTTCCTCATTATATTTCTTTCTCAGCCATGAGTGGCTAAGTACTCTTGTAGGATTTGAATTCAGAATCCCTTGTGGGGTTGATGATTAATTATGCTGTGAACATTACTATGAGTGTTTAATTCTAAAGTTTGATTTTGGAAACAATCTCTGCTTAATGACTGTAATGAGAGTTGGATTGTTAACTGCTTGTTCATCGAGAGATGGCAAATCTACAGGTTAGTTTCTAATTGATTACTTATGCTTTGTGATTGCAGCGAGAGTTGAATCATGAACTACTACTCATTCTGATTAGGTAAATATGTGAGAGAGATCTCCATGTCCCTAGTTCCTGTATAATAGCTTAATAATTCCCTTAATTTGAAGACTCCGATTGTGACTAAGGAAATCTAAAAGTTAGTGTGGAATTTAGTTAGTATCGCCTTGAGAGAGGGTTATTAATGCCATTGGATATTTTGGGTAGTAATAAGCACATGAAACTCTACTTGGTGGTAATGACTTCAAATCCTATGCTTATATAACTGTTATACCTTTCACTTGTGAGATTGATAAGAGTTCATCTTTAATCTGCCTTTTTAATTAAGTAACTTCAAACACCCAACCGTGATTATCGCCTAAACAAACAGGAAAACTGAGTAGAGATGGATAAACTATAAATCCTCATGGGATTGATATCATACTATGATAACCTGTATACTTGCAGCTAAGTAGGACTCAAGACTACTATCACAAACAAGCGATCAAGTTTTTGGCGCCATTGCCGGGGATTTACAAGTTTAACGTCGCTATAAAGGGAGTAAAGTTTGATTTAAGCATTTTTATTCTTTTAACACTTTGTTTTAGTTATGTTTGTGCATGAGCAGGAGAGCCAAGAATTCTCAGTCAGCAGTGTTAGAAGCTTGTGAATATCCAACAAGGCTTGAAAGAGAAAACCGAAGAAATACGCAGGATAGAGTTGTTCAACAAACTACAGTAGACATGGCAGAAGAGCAAAGAACCTTGATGGATGTGGTCAGACCTGGCTTTTATGCTAACTAACAAAGCATAATGAGGCCAGCGGTTGCAGCCAACAATTTTGAGATTAAGCCGGCACTACTGCAAATGTTGCAGTCTTTGGTACAATTTTTTGGTTTACCGAATGAGGATCCTAATGCTCATATCTTAAATTTTCTAGAGATTTATGATACTTTCAGGTACAATGGAGTGATAGAGGATGCTATAAGGCTAAGGTTGTTCCCATTCACATTGAGGGACAAGGCGAAGATTTGGCTAAATTCATTGACCCCTAGGTCAATCACAACCTGGGATCAACTTGTGCAAGCATTTTTGGCCAAGTACTTTCCTTTGGCAAAGAAAACAAAGATCATTAAGGAAATCACCAACTTCCAGTAGGTAGATAGTGAATCTCTATATGAGACATGGGAGAGATTTAAGGAGCTACAAAGGAAGTGTCCTCATCACAATTTGCCAAAGGAGTTACTGCTCCAAACATTTTACAACGGAGTGAATACAACCACCCGAGGGACCATCGATGCAGTAGCTGGAGGGTCCCTGATGAAGAAGACAATAGATGCAACATATGAACTACTAGAGGAAATGGCAACCACCAATGCACTTTGGGCATCCGACAGGTCTAGAACGGTAATTAAAGAACAAAAGGTGTTTTATCACTTGATGCTGTTAGTGCTTTGTAGGCTGAAGTTGCAAATTTGACCAAGAAAATCAGCAACTTATCAAAGGTGTCGAGTTCATGTGAGCTGTGTGGGCAAGCAGGGCACACAATAAGCAAATGCAATGCATGTGAAGCCATGGAGCAAGTGAGTTTCATGGGAAATATGCCAAATTCCATGGGAAGACAAGGTAACAACCCCTACTCCAATTCATACAATCCAGGATGGAGGAACCATCTAAATTTCTCTTAGAGTAACAATGCAGGTAATGTGCAAAAGCCATAATAACCAGCACCTCCTCAGCAGAACCAATTTGAATCAAAAATGGAAAAATTCATGGAGATGTTGGGAACCAAACTGACAAGCCAGGAGGAAACACAAAAGAGAATGGAGGCCAAGTTTGATCAAATCACCAATAACCATTCTTCCTCCATCCATAACTTAGAAGTGCAAGTGGGGTAATTGGCAACAGCAATGGCACAGAGGAACCTTGGAGGACTTCCAAGCAATACCAAGCCAAACCCCAAGGAGCAAGCGAATGCAATTCAACTAAGGAGTGGTAAGGAGCTTGTCAATAAAAGTAAAGAATCTACTAATAATTACGATGAGTGCAGGAATGAGAAAGGAGAGCAGGATAGCAGTGGCGAAGGAACTTCAAGCACTGAGACAGAGAGAAGCCACTATCACGATCGTGACATTGAAAGTCACGATCGTGACTTTGAGGCCAAGAAGAAGAAAGTGAAGGAACAAGGACCAGGTAAGTATATGCCACCCATTCCGTTTC
>CANYBF010924335.1:0-18775 GCA_948192965.1 Dalechampia spathulata | reverse complement strand
TAAATTCCACACTAACCTTTGGATTTCCTTAGTCACAATTGGAGTCCTCAAATTAGGGGAACTATTAAGTTATCATACAGGAACTAGGGATATGGAGATCTCTCTCACACATTTACCTAATCAGAGTGAGTAGCAGTTCATAATTCAACTCTCGTTGCAATCGCAAAGCATAAGTAATCCATTAGAAACTAACCTGTAGATTTACCATCTCTCAATGAACAAGCAGTTAACAATCCAACTCTCGTTGCAATCATTAAGCAGAGATTGTTTCCAAAATCAAACTTTAGAATTAAACACTCATAGTAATGTTCACAAGCACAATCAATCATCAACCACACAAGGGATTCTGAATTCAAATCCTACCAAGAGAGTACATAGCCACTCATGGCTGAGAAAGAAATACAATCAGAAAAATGAAGAACAAAGAAGAGCACAGCACAAAATTGCTAAGAAAGTCAAGAGAACTGCTGGTGCAGATGGTGAGTGACACCCCAACCCTAGATGCCATTCTTTTTATACTTTGAGTGGGGGTCCTCCAGCTTTAACTTCAATTGTTTTGTATATTTGCCCATCTTGTTGATTGCCTTGCCCATGAGGTCTCCATTAAAGTTTTTTTATTTTTGTTCCCCCCATGGCTCCTTTCTTTCTCTTCAATCTTCTGCAGATCTCGTACTTTAAATGGCTCATAATTGAGGAGTCACGATCATGACTTTGAAAGTCACGATCGTGACTTGCTTGTTTGGAAGTGTTCAGACTTCAAACCTTCTGTTACGATCGTGACTTGACTTGGTGGCTCTCTTCCCTCTTAACTTGGCTTCTGTCACGATCGTGACTTTGGATGTCGCGATCGTGACTTTGGATGTCGCGATCATGACTTGCTTGGAGGTGTCCTTCTTTGCATCTTTCTGTCACGATCGTGACTTGCTCCTTGAAGTCCCAAAATGCTTCATTTTTCCTCTGTTACTTCTCTATCACTACACACTTCACAAACACATCAAATTCTACTAATTTAAAGTATAAATGTAACAAAATAAGCATTAAAAAAACTTGCCTCTTTTTGACTTATTTCAAAATATTTCCAACCCTTCTAAACACTAACTCAAAGAACATGGTTTACCTTAATATTCTCAAAGCCAAAAAACATTGAATTAAAGCACATAGTATGAACTTATCTAAATATGAAACACATACTTAATAACTGAATTAGACAATTAACACACAGAACATGCTAGGTTTAAGGTCATTAGCTGGACCGTACCTGGCTTGTGAAGTCATACTAACGGTATTACCTCATTGGGCTTTTGAAACAAACTGTTAAGGTAAATTTTACATCTTTACCCATTAACTTGAAAAGTTTCTCCTTGGTTATTCTTCAGCTCAAGTGCTCCACTGTTAAAGACTTGCACCACTTCAAAGGGTCCATTCCATCTGGATTTTAGTTTCCCTGGAAACAACTTCAACCGGGAATTGAGCAGAAGCACATTATCACCAACATGAAAGGATTTTACCTTGATATGTGCATCATGCCATTGTTTTATGCTTTCTTTGTATAACTTTGCATTTTCAAATGCCAAATGCCTTAATTCTTCCAATTCTTGTAGTTGTAATAGTTGCTTCTCCTCTGCTTTCTTCAGGTCAAGATTCAAATGTTTGATTGCCCAATATGCCTTGTGTTCCAACTCCATAGGTAGATAGCATGCTTTGCCATAAACCATTCTATAGGGTGTTGTTCCAATGGGAGTTTTGAATGTTGTACGATATGCCTAGAGTGTGTCATCCAACTTTGTTGCCCAATCTTTTCTAGAAGTATTAACTGCTTTCTCCAGGATCTTTTTCAGCTCTCTATTTACTACTTCCACTTGGCCACTAGTTTGAGGATGATATGTTGTGGACACTTTGTGGTTCATATTGTATCGCTTGAGCAGAGCCTTGAATTTGGCATTGCAAAAGTGTGTTCCTTCATCACTGATGAGTGTTCTAGGAACTTCAAACCTGGCGAACAGCTTCTTCATAAATCTGCTTACAATTCTACCATCGTTGGTGGGACTCGTAACTGGTTCAGCCCATTTAGAGACATAGTCTACCCCCACCAGTATATACTTATTTCCCATGGACATAGGAAATGGTCCTATGAAATCTATCCCCCATACATCGAAGATTTCCACCTCTAAAATGGATGATTGAGGCATCTCATCACGCTTGGATATGTTCCCTATTCATCGGCATTTGTCACAGTGAAGCACATAGTTCTTGGCATCCTTAAAGATTGTTGGCCAGTAAAAACCACACTCGAGCACTCTACTTGTCGTCTTGTTTGCACCATGGTGCCTTGCATAAGATGAGTCATGACACTGTGTTAGTATAGGCATTATTTCATCTCCTGGAAAATATCTCCTTATTAAATCATTAGCACATTGACGAAATAAGTAAGGTTCCTCCCATTGATAGTATTTGGTGCTTGTAAAGAACCTCTTCTGCTACTGATACGAAACATCAAAAGGTACTATACCACAAGCTAAATAATTTACCATATCTGCATACCAAGGATTTTCTTTTCTTTGTAGCATAAACGCATATTCATCTGGGAATTCTTCTTTGATGGTCTCTTCCTCTGCTTCATTCTCGTTATCACTTTCCAGACGCGATAGATGATCTGTGACTGCATTCTCTGCACCCTTCTTATCCTTGATTTCGAGATTGAACTCTTGTAGTAATAGTACCCACCTAATAAGCCTTGGTTTTGCATCTTTCTTTGCAAACAAGTATCTCAATGCAGCATGATCAGTAAAGATAATCACTTTAGAACCTAAAAGGTAGGCCCTAAATTTTTCACATGCAAATACTACTGCTAAGAGTTCTTTTTCTGTTATGGTGTAGTTCAACTGAGGCCTAGTCAAGGTTCTACTAGCGTAATAGATAGCATGCAATTTCTTATCTTTTCTCTATCCTAGCACACATCCAAGAGCAAAATCACTAGCATCATACATAATTTCAAAAGGCAGAGAGCAATATGGGGAAGTCAAAACTGGAGCTGAGGTCAATGCACTTTTCAAAGTGTTAAAAACACTAAAACATTCCTCATTAAAATCAAATACCACATATTTAGCTAGCAATTTTATCAAAGGTCTAGCAATGACAGAGAAATTTTTAATGAATCTACGATAGAATCCAGCATGTCTAAGGAATCCTCGAATTCCTTTAACATTCTTTGGTGGTGATAGATTAGATATTACCTCAATTTTAGCTCTGTCCACCTCAATTCCCTTCTTGGAGATCTTGTGTCCAAGCACGATTCCTTCATCTACCATGAAATGGAATTTCTCCCAATTTAATACCAAGTTAGTCCCCACACAGCGCTTCAATACTCGCTCCAGATTTTGCAAACATGACTTAAAAGAATCTCCAAATACTGGAAAATCATCCATGAAAATTTCCATGAATTCCTCAATCATATTAGCAAATATTGCCATCACACATCTTTGAAAAGTGGCGGGTGCATTACATAAACCAAAAGGCATATGCCTATATGCAAATGTACCATATGGACATGTGAAGGTTGTTTTCTCTTGGTCTTGTGGTAAAATGAAGATTTGGTTGTAACCTGAATAGCCGTCTAGAAAATAATAAAAGGAATGACCGGCTATTTTTTCTATCATTTGATCAACAAAGGGTAAAGGGAAATGGTCCTTCCTAGTAGCAGTGTTTAGCTTCCTATAATCAATGCAAACTCTCCAGCCAGTCACTATTCTAGTTGACAGTAATTCCTTCTTATCATTTTCTATCACATTCATACCTCCTTTTTTTGGTATGCATTGAACAGGACTCACCCACTCATTATCGGAGATGGGGTAGATGATACCTGCATCCAGCAGCTTAATTACCTCCTTTTTTCACAACTTCTTGCATGTTGAGATTAAGTCTCCTTTACCTCTCATAAACCGGCTTGTTTCCTTCTTCTAAATGTATTCGATGCATGACCATATCATGGCTAATTCCCCTGATGTCTGACAGCTGCCATCCTAAAGCTTGGATGTGCTTTTGCACCATTTTGAGGAGCCTGTCTTCCTGCATTGTAGTTAGCTTGTCAGATATGATAATTGGCAGTGTTTCATTTTCTTCTAAAAAGGCATACCTTAAGTGTTTAAGCAAAATTTTCAGCTATAACATAGGTGGTTTTTCAATTGAAGGAGGGGTATGGTTATAATTTCTTACTAATAACTCTGTTTCAGGTGGTTCATTACTTCCCTCATTTATTACCTCTACTTCCTCCCTTATCCCTACAGCCTTCGGTTCATCCTCTAACACAGCAGACACACATTCATCAATTACATCTAGTTTCATACATGATTCACCATCCATAGGCTTTTTCATTGCTTTCCTCATGCAAAACTCTATCTTTTCTTCTCCAATTCTCAAGATCAGCTTGCCTTCATGGACATCAACCAACTCTCTCCCAGTATTTAGGAAAGATCTTCCTAAGATCAAGGGACAATTTACATCTTCATTGTAGTCTAGCACCACAAAATCCACCGGGATTATGAATTTATCCACCTTGACTAACACATCTTCAATGATACCAAATGGTTTCTTTATCGATTGGTCCACAAGTTGAATCACCATTGAGGTGGCCTTGATTTCTCCCAAACCTAGTTTCTGAAAAATAGTATATGGCATTAAGTTGATACTTGCACCAAATCATATAAACATTTGTTAAATACCAAATTTCATACTTTGCATGGTATGGTAAAGCTCCCTGGATCTTGTAGTTTTGATGGTATCTTACTTAAAACAATGGAACTGCAATTTCCAGTCAATGAAACTAGTTGTGTGTCATCAATTGTACGTTTGTGTGCCAATATTTTCTTTAAGAAATTAGCATACTTAGGCACATCCTAGATCATCTCAACAAAGGTCACATTGATACTTAATTTTTTTGATTTTTCCATAAAAGTGACAAATTTCTCATTTTCTTTCGACTGCACTAGCCTTTGCGGAAATGGAATGGGAGGCATGTACTTACCTGGTCCTGACTGATCTCCCTTCTTTCTTTTATTGGAATCAACTCCACGATCGTGGAGTTCATTACCACGATCATGGAGTTCATTGCCCCGATCATGGCAGTGACCTTCTTGTTCTTCCTTCTGCACATGTGAAGATCCAGCTTCTCCATTGTTCTGTCTCCTGTCTTCATTCCTGCATCTAACCTCAATAATAACAAGTTCCTTACCTTTGCTAACCAACTCCTTACCACTTCTTAATTGGATTGCCTTTACTTGTTCCTTAGGATTAGGCTCCATATCAGAAGTCCTCCCAGATTTCTTTGTATAATTGATGTAGCCAGCTGCCCCACTTGTACTTCTAAGTTGTGGATGGAGGAGGAATGATTCTTCATGATTTGATTGAACTTTGCTTCCATCCTTTTTTGTGTTTCCTCTTGGTGTGTCAACTTGGTTCCTTCCATGAATTTCTCCATTTTGGACTCAAAATTGTTTTGTGGAGGAGGTGCTGGTTACTGTGGCTTTTGCACATTTCCTGCATTGTTACTCCATAAAAAATTTGGATGATTTCTCCATCCTGGATTGTATGAATTCGAGTAAGGGTTGTTACCTTGTCTACCCATGGATTGTGGCATGTTGCCTACAAAACTTACTTATTCCATGGTCTCGCATGCATTACATTCATTCACAACATATCCTACTTGTTCGTATAGCTTACACGAACTAGACACTTTTGATAGGTTGTTGATTTGCTTAGTCAAATTTGCAACTTCGGCCTGTAAAGCACTAATAACATCAAGTGATAAGACACCTTTGTGTTCCTTAATTACCGTTCTAGACCTGTCTGATGCCCAAAGTGCATTGGTAACTGCCATTTCCTCCAGCAGTTCATATGATGCATCTATTATCTTCTTCATCAAGGACCGTCCAGCTACTGCATCAATGGTCCCTCTGGTTGTGGTGTTCACTCCACTGTAAAATGTCTAGAGTAGCAACTCTCTCGGTAAATTGTGGTGAGGACACTTCCTTTGTAGCTCCTTAAATCTTTCCCATGTCTCATATAGAGATTCATTATCCAACTGCTGAAAGTTGGTGATCTCCTTGATAATCTTTGCAGTCTTTGCCAAGGGAAAGTATTTAGCCAAAAATGCCTGGACCAGTTGATCCCAAGTTGTAATTGACCTTGGGGTCAATGAATTCATCCAAATCTTCACTTTATCCCTCAACATGAATAGGAATAGCCTTAGCCTTATAGCATCCTCTGTCACCCCATTGTACCTAAAGGTATCACAAATCTCCAGGAAATTTAAAATATGAGCATTAGGATCCTCATTTGGTAAACCAAAAAATTATACCGAAGATTGCAACATCTGCAGTAGAGCTGGCTTGATTTCAAAGCTGTTGGCTGCAACTGCTGGCCTCATCATGCTTTGTTGGTTTGCATAAAAGCCAGGTCTAACCACATCCATCAAAGCTCTCTGTTCTTTTGCCATTTCTACTGGATTTTCCTGTACAACTCTTCCTTGAACAATTCTTCGATTTTCTCTTGCATGCCTTGTTGGATCTTCACAAGCTTTTACAATCATTGATTGAGAGTTCTTGGTTCTCCTGCTCATACACCTATACAACTCAAACAAGAATTACAAATACACAAAAGCTTAAATCAGACTTTACTCTCTTGTAGCAACGTTAAACACGTAAATCCCCGGTAATGGTGCTAAAAACTTTTCCACGATAGTAGTTTTATTCACTACCTCACTGCAAGTATATAGATTATTATAGTAAAGTATCGATCCCATGAGGATTTAGTGATTTATCCACCGCTCTTGGATTTCTAATTTGTTTAAGCTAAGAAAGGATGGTCGGTGCTTGGGAATATCTATCTCCAAAATGTAAGAGTGTTGCTGAAATAAATAAACTATCAGATGATGAATATGTAGGGAATGAAGTTCTTATCACCAAGCTTATTGATAACTGTATGTTTATTGCTACCCAAGATACTCAATGGCATTGACTACCCTCTCTCAAGGTGAAATCAACTAAATTTTCATCTAACCTCAGATCCACTTAGTCACTCTCATGGCCTTTTAATCAGGGGAAACTATTAAACTATCATACAGGAACTAGGAGTATGTAGATCTCTCATACACACCTACCTACTTAGAATGAATAAGCATTCCATAATTCAACTCTCATTGTAACTATAGAGCATAGGGAATCATTCAAGAATCAATCTATAAAATTGAAGAGCTCTCACTATTCAAGCATTTCATGACTCAACTCTCATTGCAGTCACAAAGCAGAGATTAATTTCTGAAATCAACCCTTGAATTTAAACATTCATAGCAATGTTGAAAATAAGCAATAACAGTTATCCCTAGCAAGGGATTTCAAACTTCAAACCCTACTAAAAGTACCTTAGCCACTCATGGCTTTACAAGAAGAACAAAGAGAGAAAGAAAGTTTTTCTTCTCTTCCAGCCAGGCTTGGTTTCTTGGTGTCTGCTTGCCCTTAATGGTGGTTTCCCCTTTTCTTGGAGGAAGACCCACTTCTTATTCCTGCAGTGGAGACCCTCCTTTTTCCTTTTTTCTTGGCATTTTCTCTTTTTTGCCCATCACTTTTGACTTGGCTCCCATTATCTCTGAGTGCTCCTTAATGGCCTTTTGTTTTGTTGTCCCACGGATTCCACTGATTTTGGTGTTTGATTTCTTTATTCTGCTCAATAATGATCGGTCCACGATCATGGAGTTGAAGTCCATGATCTTGGAGTGCTTGTTGGTTGCTTTGCCTTCGATTCTGGCTCTTGTCACAATCGTGGAGTTGAGGTCCATGATCATGGAGCTTGCTTAAGAGCCTTTTCTCTGATTTAGGCTTCTATCATAATCATGGAGTTGAGGTCCACGATTGTGGAGTTGTCCCTGGCTTGGTTCATCTAGATGAGCTTCGGCCATGATCGTGGAGCTGAACGCCACGATCGTGGACTTGTTCTTCTTGTCCAAAATTTCTTCATTTCATATTATTGTACCTAAAACTCTGCACACTTAACACACCTATCTCATTCTACTAAAAACATGATAATCAAAATAAAATGAAAAAAATAAGGAAATGCATGCACAAATTTCATGATTTAGACTCCTAAAACATGATGCATGATGACACCTATCAAACTACCCTACTCGTGATTTAGAATTAGTAACCGTTGTCTTTGCACTAAAAATTTGGCGATACTACTTGTACGGGGAATTATGTTCATGTACATAGATCACAAGAGTTTGAAGTATTTAGGTACATAGAAGGAATTAAACTTGAGATAGCAATGCTGGATTGAGTTGATTAAAGATTATGACTGCATGATTGATTATCACCCGAGGAAAGCTAACTCAGTAGCGGATGCCTTAAGTAGAAAGATGTTTGCCAGATTGAAACAATCACCCTTAATGTTGGTACTGAAGATGTGATAGTTGAATGCTTCATTGATGATGCAACCTGATTGCATTCTAGCACAGTTACAGTTGCAAGTGAAACCGATGTTAATAGACTAAATTCAAAGGAGTGCAGTGAATGATGGGGAGTATCAAAAGCAATTGCAGAAACTCCAGACAGGTAAAACTATACTTTTTACCTTAGATGATGATGGTAATCTGAAACATGGGGCATGACTCTTCATCCCTACGGATGACGAGTTGAAAAGATAGATTTTAGAGGAAGCTTATAGTTTAACGTATTCTTATCACCCTAGAGGTACAAAGATGTACAGGGATCTGAAACAACATTACTGGTGGGTTGGTATGAGGAATGACATAGCAGATTACGTTGCCATTGGTATTGATCCATGTTTTCAAAACCTAAGTTGCACAAAATGGTTTTAGCATCCACGATTACTTGTAACATATAAAGCATGTTACTTTTAGCTCATGGAAGGTAGAGCATGTTATATAAATTTCCTAATGTGCAGAGCATGTAGTGCAATATGTTATGCACATTAAGTTGAAATGCATGATATAAGCATAATATTTCCCATACTTATTTAATATCATCCATATGTCTCCTTGCTATTTTGGCATATTTGGAATTCATAGTTCATATGGTGCACATCTCAATATACATTAAGTGTAGGGTGCATAAAAAGTATAATTTTTGATTTGTTATGCATATCACCTAATTTTGCATTATACGATGTGCATATAACCTTATATCTTATGCACATCATTATGGGATTTTAGAAATCCCATAATATCAATCCATTTTGAGCAAACCCCAAACTTTCTATATAAATATGGTGCTTTTATTTATGAAAAATAGGTTAAAAATTGAGAAATTAGGCCAAACTTTGCCAAATTAATTGCTCATTATTCAATCATGTAATTAACACTTTATTAGGTGATTAGAGGTAAATTGATTCATTAAATCCCTTCCTTAACTTGGAATTAAGAAAATTTGAAGATTCATTTACTTGAGTGAGTTGTTGAATGCAACTTTCTTCTTGATTTTCTTCTGATTTCATTGATTTATGATTGGTTTTATTTTATTTGATTTAGCTTGATTATGGAATGCAACAATAGCATTTAGATCATTCTAATACCTTAAATGATCTATAGCAATGCTAAATAATTTGATTTCTCACACATCATATATGATTTTATTTAAAATCTCATCTTTCTCTTTTTTAGAACACTATGTGTGACATATGTTCACCTATATGCTACACATATAGCTTATATTTATGCTAAATACTACACATATCACCTTGTATGTTGTACATATAACATTCTAGTTTTCCTAGAAAATATATTCTTCACCCAAATTTGCTTATTTCTTAGTTTCTCTTGAATTCTTTAATAACATCCATTATTATACAATGACCCGAATGATCTAAATTCATCATATATTATTGCAATTTGATTAATTTTGGCTTCAAATTCATTATTAAGTTAAATACCATTTTAGTTTGATTTCTTTTTACAATTGAGATGATTAAGGCTAAATTTGCTTGTTGAGCCTATTTCCAATTAATTCTTTATGATGTTGGAATCTACCGATTCAATTTTTATGATCAATATTATTGATTTATGTATAAAAATAAATTTACTTTTCTTAGTTCTCAATTAAATGCCATTTAATTATGATTTGTTATATATTGATATGATTATTTGGATGTTACCTTATTTCCAATTGATGCCAAATGATCTTGCGGTCTTCTAATTTGTGTTTATTGCCAATTTTTGCCTAGAGATTGGTTTTTGATTAATTGTTCACTTGAATTTCCAAATTAAATGCTATTTAATTTGATTTTCATGCAATTTGAATGATTCAAAGTGAATTGAGAAGTAAATTAATATGATTAGACTAAATTTAAATGTTGCTTTATTTTCAAGTGATGCTAAATGATCTTAGGTCTTCTAATTTATGTCTATGACCAATAGTTACCTATAAATTGGGTTTTAATTAAATTTTTATTTGAATTTCCAAATTAAATTTTGTTTTCCATGCAATTTGGATGATTAAAAGTGAATGGAGAAGTCAATTGAGCCTAAATGACTTACTAAAGTGATTTTAGGAGTTCTCATTCATTTTTATGATATTTTGAGTGCCCTAATTTATGTTAATTGAATTTTTTTTGAATGATTTCCAAACATATTTAGTGGACCTTGATCCATGATTCATACTTTCCTATAGCTTAAATTGATCAATTGTATCCCCATATTTTTATTGTTGCTTAACAACGATTGTTTGTGATTTGTTGTTATCCTACATTTTCCTATATTATATTCTGCATGTATCCTATATTTTCCTATATTCCTTTTTGCAAGCTATTGTTATTTCTATGATTTGTTGTTATTGTTTTATATATTTTCTTCCTTGCAATATCTGCCATATTTTCTACCGTATTGTGTTATGTGATATATTCATTCTTATGAATGTTTATACGTCTACTTAGGTTAATTAACCAATTAAAATGGTAAAAATTAAATTGAAACTCTAAAGGAATAAATCTTCATTATATAAACCCATCATTGAAGGATTTAACTAGCACGCATGCTATGAGTCAGTTAAACTAAAATATGGAACCATTTAATGGTAACTCCATTTGTGACCTTATACGAGTTAGTTTCATTCCTTATGGGAGCCCCTCAGGAAGACCACTTTTTCACTCCAATTAGGCCCCAAGTGTTGTTTGTGATAAGCCTTACTCTTGATCATGGTGAAAGCCCTACCCATAATAAAAATTGCACTAAGGACATGCGATGCAAGAGTAATTGCATTGAAAATTTAGAGTTTCATATTACTCTTCCCATCTTAGTTGATTATCTATGCTGCATAATATGAGAAACATCTACATTTTTAAATACCATGCTCACCCCTACTTAATTAGTGATTGTAGATGGGTTAGGACCTTAGACTCTATTCGGCTCCTCAAGAAAGCAAGTCTACCTTTACCACTCATTACCTAGTATCATGGACTGTCAATGATTCCTAGACTTGACAAATGCAAGGTATAGTCCTATATTGATGATTCCATTTAGTTGGATAGGTTATGGACATTATGGTGGGAGACATCGTCTTGTTTTACCAAATTAAAGCCAACATTCCAAAACTAAGATCCCTTATTTGCATGTTATATGGATCTGTGCCTCATCATATCAATAGATTTACCAAAATCTGGTCTATTTTCCTAACCACATATTGTTCTACAAAGAGTTAGGATTCTATAATAATTCTAAAAAGGTTACACAACCTTATGCCTATTCCATATGCATTCTCTTTTCATAGCAATATGATTATTCCAAAATGTTATTGGATTTTAATTGTAATCCCTCATATGATTAAGCATCAATCAAATCTTTTCTTACCTCATGTACTAAGAGTTTCATGCCTCAAACCCAATGCAACCTTAGCCTAGTATCTAACCTAGGAGATTTTAGACCAACCAATCTTTATGGAGCTATAAATATGGTAGAGAGCAATATTGTATGTTAAGTCTTCACTAACTTTTTTTGTGTTTTTTTGTTAAACATGCAAGCATGCTTACTCATACAATTTTCTCTAACTAATTTCTTTTGCAACCATAATGCTAAATGTTTCCTAGCAAAGGCCATGCATACATTCTATATGTCACATCACATGCATTGGAAAAATAAATGCATACTCATGCATTTAGGCTAACTCTCTTTATCATGTGTAAAAAATGATAGATTCATAATCTATTGCATCTCCTTTCAATAAAGCTCACCCAACTTGGGATGAGACTTCATTTGTTATTGTTCAACATATGAATAATTAATCCATGGGAAGTTATTGATTGTTACAAATCTATCCTTTAACAACAGATTAAGGAGGCTTTCAATCTTAGGGACTTTATCACCCTGCCAACTTCAATCAAGGATAAAAGGAAAGCAATCAATCTATACAATGTTAAAATGGATAATAATACTCCATTTTATATGCATGGCATTTAGAAGTTTGAGACTTCTGCATTACAATAGAAGATAAAATAATTATGGTCTGTCATGAAGATCAAAGGCATAGGGTCTAATCTTGATTTCTATGGGTTCTCTATTCATGCTATTAAGGGGCTACCTAACAAGTTCAAACTCTCAAATGTTCCCAGGTACACTAGGATTGGGATCTGAAGAACAATCTCAAGACATACACAATGACGATGAGCACCATTGACTTGTTGGATGAGCAGATAATCTAACTATTCTTTATCTCTCTAGAAGGACTAATATTGACCTAGTATCACAAACTTAACAAGGCAACCATGGTTGAATTGAAGCCTCTATGCATCATATTTTGTAAACAATATGGGTTTGAGATGGTAAAGTAAAAAAATTAATGAGTCTTTATGGACTACTTTAGCAGATAGATGGATAAGACTACACTAGTCAAATAAAATCCATCAGAATTAGATATGATTAATAAGGTTATTATGGGGTCATTACTAGTTTACTAAGAGAAGTTAAAGTATCAGACATTCTAGACATTCGAGGACATCTACTTAATCAGTCCAAGGATTAAGTAGACAAAGGGGCTGAAGAACAAGTAGTCTTCCTTCATAAAACCCAAAGCCACTACATATGCAAAAACACCATACAAATCATTACACATCAATGCCTTGTGATCACCAAGGTAAATGCTTCAAAATACTAACTAACCTTAAAGGTTCTTGAATCTTGTGATGCTAGTTTCCATGGTTTTTATGCATCTATTCAAAGTTAAACTCATCAAACCATTAAACCTAAACTTCCATCCACCACCCCTAGCTATAGTAGGCACTGAGACCTACAATCACTACTAGCAACACCATAACCATAACATTGATGATTGGCACTCTCTCAAGTAGGTCATTTGTTAATTCAAGTGAGCTTAAAGATCTTGAGAAATCCAAATCCTCTACCAAAACAAACTCATTAAAAAAGTTTGATGTTTAGTACATCATTAAAAAAGTCATCAAAGGTAGAGAAATTGCTAAATTCTTGGTATCCAGACCCATAGATGATTTTGAGACCTTTAAACTAGACTTCCTAAATGAGCACTTATGGGTAATGGATGTTCATAAATGGTAGTTGTATTTTGATGATGCAATCAACATAAGAGGTACAAGTATTGGATCCATATTGGTCACTCTAAAAAATGAACTAATTATGCTTTTGAAGCAACTAAGCTTTCAAATCACCAATAATATGATTGAATATGATAAGCTAGCTTTATAGAGGCTAGCAACTAACTTTACCTAACATCAAGGAGTGCACATTGATGGTTGTAGGTCCCATATGAATGGATTCATAATGTATAAAAAAATCTGGTACTAAGGTTATTTTTGGCTTACTATATTGATAGACTATATATGGTTTGTATAGAGATATCATGAATGCCAAATTCAAAGGCCAAGTTATTGATTTGTTATAAAGATATAAGATTGAGCATCATCGATCTATTCCATATTAGCCTCAAGCTAATAGGGTAGCTAAAGTGGTTAATAAGATAATTAAGAAAATCTTGACCAAGACAGTGTATACTTACAAGATTAGTAAAGCAATTGCCATATGTTGTATGGGGTTATAGAATCATCACAAGAAGTCCCAGAGGTGCTACCCCTATTCTCTATTTTATGAGATAGAAGTCATGTTAACAATGGAAGTGGAGCTTAAGTCACTTCAAGTTATTTTGGAAGCTTAATTACTAGAAGTTGAGTGAAAGAGAGTTAGGTATAACCAGATCATAGCCATTGATGAGAAGTGAGTAAAAGCTTTATGTCATTTATAACTTTATAAGAAGTACATGGCAAATGCATTTAATAAAAAGGTCAATCATATTGCTATTCAAGAAGGGAATCTAGTTTTGAAGTAAGTCAGAATGGTTATCCATTACCCACGTGAGAAATTAAGACCTAATTGGGAGGGCCCATTCATAGTTAAGAAGATTTTTTCCAAAGGCATTGTTCATATCTCAGATCTAGAGAGCAACATGTTCTCCAAGCCTATCAACCTTGACTAGCTAAAGAAGCATTTGTTAAGTGCAAAGGGTAAAATGAAAGCTAAAAACAAAGCAAAAGTCTTGCGTAAAAGTTAAGACATAACAAACAAATGATTGCTCAATCAGTTGAAAATCCACTTAGATGGCTTATACAAAATTTAAAGCTCTTAAATCAAAAGTAAAGTGTTAAATAATTGATCAAAAAATATCATAAAAGATTGGTTAGCGATAAGAATTAAGTTTGATGCACATTAAACCTTCTATGTCAATTTTAACATCTTTCATGGTAATTTTTTAATCTAATTAATGTAAATAGAATGCATGTTTATATACTTAACCATAAGTAATGCTAATTACAAACATAAAGCATGTTCTGCTATGAGTTGCATCTATTAGTCTTTGCAGTACAAAACCCATAGCTTGTATGTGTCATTTGTAGTAGGTCTGGCTATAGGGATCTTTACTAGGATGATCCTGCGATGAGGCTAGGTCTTCTCCACATGCTTTAAGAAGTAGGATAGCAATCATCCTCCCTCAAACTCTAACAACAATTGAAGGATAGTCTATTTATGGTCATAGTGATGATAGACATTAGAAAAATTATAGTGGGTACATACTTTAAATGTCGGTAGTGGAATATAGTCAATGTATATCTTCATCATCATATATTGAATGTGACATCAAGGATAGGTCCATCTAACCTCACCCTCTAAGATGGTCCCTATCCACTAACCCTAGCCATTAAAAGTTAGCATCTTTGCTTCACTAAAGGTGTAGCCTCTCCTTATATAGTTACAAGGTATGAATCTTTATAGATCATACGCTGGTTATGCTAAGATCATTAGCTTCTCCTAAAGCTAGATCTAGAAAAAAAAATTAAAAGCTTGTTACGTTGAAAACCTTGTAAAATGATGTTTATACAAAAATTACAACAACCCATTAAGTGGGAAACCGAAAGGGTAGTTTAGGTAAAAATTAGCATCTTTGAAAAAAAATCATAAAACCTAATGAGCTAAAAACCTTACAAGAGGTAACTCACGTAAAAATTAAAGCAAAAATACAATTGTTCTAAGTTGAAAACCTATAAAGATAGCTTAGAAATCATACTTATAGTAGCAAACTACCACTAAAGCATTTAGACGAACCTTGCTTCACTCTATCCAGCTTAGAATAATCTTAGCCAAGATCATTAAAAAAGAGGTCTAACCCTACTCCATCTGTTTGATTATTGGACCAATCATTTAATCCCTGTGGCCAGATGGGTTGACAATTAAAAATTATGCTAATAGACTAAATACAACTACTCTCAACTATAAAGGAGTAATCACCAGCTTATGGTTGCATGGTTGGAAGATAGTGGTGAGATCTATAGAGCCCCCTATAGTCAATAGTAAACCCATCATGGTAAGGCTAACATTGAATGTCCTGATCAAATATGGAATATCCTCTCTAGTAGACACATGCATAATGAGCATTGTCATCATGCTACATATGACTTCGAGGATAATAATGAGCTCCTCGTACATTCGACATAACTCCACATGTCCAAAATAGAAGATAAAAGTTATTAGATCTTAAAACTATGCTGCTACATATAGAAAAGTAGAGTTGATGGAGACTTATTGTAAGGTCTTTAGATATTAGAGTTCAAACTCACTTAGTTGGCCCTATTTAGTATCACCCTATTGATGGATAGTAGAATATAAAGTAGATAGTGATTGTTAAGTCACTATCTCTTTTTACAAGAAAGAATGAATGTGTTATGTTTCAACAGTGAAACAAAATACAAAGCATTATTGCATAAAAAGGAAAACAATAAGCATATAGATTTCACTAATAAATCCAAAATATATAAAGTTCAAGCCATTTATGGCATCTAAAACTTATACACTCATAACCCCAAGTGTACTAGGCTAATTAGCCATACAAGGTTGTATTGTTCTACACTACTTAGTGTTCTATTATAGAAGCTACAAGTTTGCTTTACCATGCCTACGTAGATGGGTGTCACATTTGCTCTATGTGTCATCATCACTCAAAGGCTCCTCCTCTAGACTAGTATTATTGGGAACCTTAATGTTATATCATTCCAAGTGGGCAATAAGCCTAGCTATCTCTTTATCCATTTGTTAGGTCATCTAGGCATAACAATCCTACTCCTCTCTTTTAGTGCATCATTGAGTTTAGGTATGTACAATCATCTCATAACTGTTGTATCAATGTAACCCTATCAACAATCATGTTGCATAAGTGGTGGAATTTTAATCATGGCATCTCGAGGCACCTACATAGGTCAAACATGGTTAAATCAACAAAGTCTTAAGCATGTCAATGCACCTCAAATTGCTTACATAAGTAGTGTTAAATAGTTTGAACTTTATCTCATTCCTCATTAGTATTGAAAATGGTATCTCCTATAAGTGACATTATACATCATAATTTTGAATGTACAGGTTTTGAGGCCACATCAATTAAATGTTAATAAAGCCTTGGAGATGTTCATAATTAAGTTACACGTCAGGGCTACTAGGTTCTAGTCTCAGAGGAGTTGCTTTAATTTTAGCACTGCAAGCTCTCTTCAAGGTACCACCACCTAAAGAACTACCAATAATAGGTGAACTATGAGAGCCTTTCCTGCCACCAACTAGGATCCTAGTGCTTTATTGTGTTGTCTTCATCATGTGAATAACTCTACAAAACCTAGTAGATGCATTTGTATGAAGGTCTAGTAGTCCACAAGTTACTCAGATAATTGCTATTGCCTAAGAATGCCAATTAAAGCAACCATAACCTCTCAATTAGTGTCAACATATATGATGTCCATAACATGGCATGTGGTGGTGTATATAGCTCCACACGTCCCTCTGGCCCTAATCACCAATTAATAATGCACTCTCTTAATAATAAAAGTTAGCACTCAACGCTCTTTATGTCACATCATCACTTTTAGAACACTGCATCAATTATACGTGTGATGTGCATTGCTTTATATATATGTATGATTATGATATAGAAAGGTGCGATATGTGAATACGATATGGAACATGAATGATATGTTATTAATAACAATTAATGGAATCACTGAGTAATGAATGATGATAATTAGATGGATATGATATCAAGAACACTTAATATATTCTTATACGTATGTATGGTTAAGAATGTTTATTTACATGTATGAGTATACATATATTCATATATGAATACATATGTATTAATATAAGTATATGTATATAGTTTTAAGCAATGATTAAAATGTGTATCTATATATAGAGGAAGCTAAGATACCTTTTAGGACTGTATAAGGATATGTATGTATTATAGTTTATAATATATGAGTTAATATATATGGTATAGCTAATGTATTAGTAGATATAATGTATTAGTATATATATAATGTATTAATATATGTATAAGGTAATGGTATTTATATAATGTATTATATGTATATAATTGATATAATATAATATATATATAATGTCTTATATTATATATAAAAAGAAATATATAATTAAATAATGTATTATATTATAAGTATGTAAGTATGTAAGTATATATATAGATAAATGTGTTAGTGGAAGATATAATATATTTAGATATATAGGTGTATGTGTTAGTGGTATAGGTATATGTGTTAATGCAATATAAGACGGAATATTATCTTATGTAAAATATTATTACATGTATAAGTAAGTTAGTGGAAGATAGAATATAGTATAAATATATGTATTTAAGGGTTAATGGAAGGTAAATTAGGATTAAATACATATAATTATATGTATAAGTAGAATTTAAAGGGGTTTGATTAGGTGTGTGAGGGTGTTGTTAACCTTGACTTTTCACCCACCTGCGATTTCGGGTTCTTATCGATTCAGCTTGGTATAGGTCCCTAATATCGACCCCGATAGTGAATATATGCCTCTTTGGCTTTCTCAGAGAGTTTTGGGTGTACAGAGCATATTACAATTAGTGGGGCCTACTATCCTTTTTATCCTTTTCTATGTATTTTGTGCCTATAGAACATATTGCACTATGCTCATCAGAGGCAAAGCACACAGCATGCAAAATGCTATGCTTTAGGTATGTAGCACTATATGCCTGAGAAGGGATATTAGTGGGGCCCATCACTCGGGACCTACCTAGCGAGAGCTGAAGCTACACAACACCTTAAAGTGTCTAGTGCATCTTTGGTGACATATGGCTCACATTACATTTTGCTCATATGAGCTTGTATGCATTGCCTGAAAATGCTATATGCGTAGCATATAGCACTATGTGCTATGCATGTAGCAAAAGAAGAC
>CANYBF010923800.1:0-34148 GCA_948192965.1 Dalechampia spathulata | reverse complement strand
ACAGACTAGAAGGAAAGACCTCCCTGAAGATCCAGCAGGCTTAGTCAAGATAATCTCTTATTTACTTAATTATGCCCTAAGATCAACAAATCATAGCTAGTTTCATTGAATTTTGCAATAAGATGCACGAGCAAAACAACTTCTAAAACCAATTTACAGGATACTGACCTTAATCCTCAAACTTTTCAAGAATCTAATTTCTGTTTACCAGACCATAATTTTTTTGGTTTTCTTTTCAATCACGATCAATGATTTTCCAACTGAATGCATCAAATAATCTCTTTTCCGCACCATAATCAATCATTTTGCACTATCCAATTTACAGTCAGAACCAATCACAGAATTTTCCAATAATTCCAATATCATCATCCAGAAGTAACACCCACCACTAATCCCAATTACATAAACATGAAAATCAATCGAAACCCAATTTCATTCAAGATAAACAAAACCAAAGCAATCAACTCCAAGAGAAGTACGGCAATCGAAGCATTAAAATGAAAAAAAAAAAGCAAGGGGAATTAGAATGAATGACCTCAGCAGAAGAGCCAGTAGGCTCAGTCAAGATAATCTTAGGCAATCCATCAACAACATTAACTATATTCAACGGCATGGATGCGATTCAGCTTCAACAATCAAATACCCACTTCGCAAAATTTCAACTTTCTAACAAACTCTTGACTGCTTCAGAGCTCTTGCTCTGATCATATTCTGACCCGTCGAGAAAAAACGAAAACAGAAAACGTTAGAAAGAAAGTAAAGATGAACAAATTCCGGACCTTTCAATAGTGTCCGGGCTGAGTTTACTTCAAAGCTAAAGCCCATTGAATCCTTAACTTAGCCATTCGAAATTCAACGCCCTCCATTTTTGTTTACTTCTTTGTTCTGTGTTTTTAGATGTTGACTACTCTTTGACCTCCATTTTTTGTTCTTTTTTTAAAAATCTTTTCTTTCAGTTATTTATAAATTAATTTTAACTTATAAAAAATAAAAAATTTAAAAATGACCTATAAATAGTTTATCTATTTACAAAAATATAGTTTATAATATAATTATCATTAAAATATCTCAAAATAATATTAAATTATTTTTACATATACTACTTACATTTGATAATTATACATATATATCATATTTATATATTGTATCATATTCATAAAGAATTCAAGTAAGAAAATATAACAAAAAAGAAAAAATACAACAAAATAATAAAGAATAAAAATACAACAAAACGAAATAAAATTATCACACAAACAAAATTAACTTTTATATTTTCGTAAATATTTAAACATTTTATAAAATAAATCTGAGAATATTTTAAAGTCTATCTCACATGTAAAATTTAAAAGATTTTATTAATAAATATTTGTATTTTGAATTTCTAATACACCAAAAATTTGAATTTAATGTAAATTTATTGATTTTTCTTTTATGTAATACTAAGCATGATTTATTTTATTGTCATAAAAATATATTTTATTAAAAAAGTATAATAATTTATCCATTTATTCATGTGAACGTTTTTATATATTTTTTCCAAACATTATTATTTTAACATTCAATTTTCTTTATAAATAGAGTTCAATTTAAGTATGAGAGATTACCAAAGATTTGATTCTACTATGAAAGTTTAGGGCATCAAGCTAAGGATTGTCTCTTGAAGATGGAAGAAAAAAGGGTGGGAAAACAACTTGGGCTTCATTACAAATATAAAGTAGAGCTAAAAACAACACTAATACATAAGATAGATATGGATGATCATCATAATCAATAGAAGATTGAGGAGGTGCAACCACTGAACAGGGTAGAAGATTTAGCGTGCGAGAGGTAGATGAGTGGGATAAAGGAGGATATTTCCAGGACAAGTCGATCTATATCTCATAATAATTTGGCTCTTAAGTATCAGACGGTTGGATAAACTTTGCTAACGCCTCCCGAAATTGATATTCACAGTACCGAATTGTGAGAAGAGATCTCCTTTATTTTCTTTTCACAACGAGATTAGACGCAACAATTGATAGGAAAAGACAATTGATAAAAAGCAACATTAAATCAGTTGCCGAACATAATTCTAATCTCGTGACCCATAAAAGTCAAAAGAAGAGGAAGTTATCAATAGAGGACAATATGCATAGGATAAAACTATTTGAAGTTGAAGTTCCCCAACAGTAATAATTTGATAAGATGGTTCATCTAACTTGTGAATTGCTTAATCTGTCTTCACAATATGCTTGTCTTCTTAACCCAGGTAAACGATTCAAGGTTCATGAAGCCGATAAACCATAAGTTATGAATTTATAAAAACAAGTGGACATATACGTATAATCTAATCAGGATAGGCAGAGGGTGTGCTATAATGGAAACAAAGGGCTAGGCTACACACAAAGTCGATCATACCAGTCATCATTGAAGAGGTGCCCCAATCCAGAGAGGTTCATGACAGGGTATCATCAGATATGGGAGTTTCCTAAGAGTCCAACATGTCAGTGGTGGTTGGCTTTAAGCTACCGGAGGAGCTATGAATTGTTTAAGTTAGAATTATCCAGGGTTGGGGTAACCCTTGACAATTAGAGTGTTCAATGGTCACATTCATAAATATCGCCCTGTGTTGGTGTTCTTGATAGAAATAAAGAATTCCAATTAATTTTTGGAGACCATTGAAAGGAAGAATAAGCTATCATCAACTATGTATGTTGAAGTTAATGGAAGAGTAAGAAGTTAGTAGTGTGGTGGAGCGATAGAATTCAATTTGATATTGAGTATAAAGATGGTAAGTTTGATCTTGGCGCTCGTTTGGATCATGTCATGAGGAGGAGGTGGGCCTTTTGAGCATAATGACCACAGGTTCTCAGGTGGTGACCTAGACTAGGTTAGATCGAGGATGGTGGAAGTTTAATTATGATGTCGCTTATGATAATAGGCGGAGGAGAGCAACAGTAATGGTCATTTTTCATAACTCTTTTGGTGCAATTATTGATGGTTTTCCACAGGTATAATATCATGCAATTCCTCATTTATAGCTAAAGCAAATGCATTGTTTAGGCGGTGAAGTTAGCAGTGGCAATGGAATTTGGAAGAGCAATATTTGAAGCTGACAATCAACACTTAACATTATGATATTATGATATTATAAATATTATTTTAAGAAAATCAGCTTATATATGATTATTATAGTTCATGCCAAATTTTACATAAATATGTAAATTTTCTTAAAAATTAGGCATCAAAATAACAATAATAATAGGATCATAGAATTATATAGAAAGTTTAAAGATAAGAATATTTATCCATCTAATAATATTAAATAGAAATTTATCTAATTATTTTAAAAATCTTTATCTATTAAATATATTCTTCACATAGGTATATGTATGTAATGAAATTTAAATGAAATAATTTTATTAAATATTTTAAATTTAAAATCAAATATTTAAAGATTGCTACATAAGAAAGAATACATTGATGACTTGAAATCGATATAAATTATAAATCAAACTTTCATGATCATAAAATAATTTCTTTAAAAGATGGCATACTACATTTATAATTCCTGACATTTTTACATTTTACTCATTCTATTTTAATTTTTTTTATTTTAATATATAATTTATTTATTTATTTATATATTTTAAATACATGAATTTATCATAATTTTTTAATTTATCGCTAAATTTTAATTTTTATCATTTAAATACTTTAATTTATTCATCATATATCTTTAATTTTTTTATAAAAATTAATAAATTCAGAGGTTAAAAAGATTAAATATGAAATGTTTATTACATATATTAAATAAAAATAAATTGACAAGAATAAGTATTTTAAAAATACATAAATAAATAAATTGAGGTACTAAAATAAAAGAAATAGAGTAAAAAAATATCAGAGATAAAAAAAATTACCAAAAAAAGAAACACAACTAATGATAGAAAAATCATCAATCAATAAGATAATACCAAAGGATGATGAAAAAGAAAACAAAAAGGTTAAAATTATCCATAAAAGAAATTTTTCATTGATTTTTGTTGTTAGACTAATAATATCTATACTATATATATTAACAAGATATTTTCAAAGTTGAAACGTATTGGAATTGTACTATATATTAATAAGATGTGTATTGTAATTTATAGTGATCATCATTAGATAGTGCTAAATTATGATATGAATGCATAATGTTATATATGCATGTTACGTGTGATATGATGTGATCGAGTACAAGTTAGAAATACGTGCACTTTTACAGCTTCAGTTTTGGTGGTTGGATTAGTTATTAATGACCTTCCCTTCAATCTTGGTGGTTGGATTAGTTATTACTAATCCACATGTGCTCAGGTACGGGCGACTCAGCCACATGTGCTCGACTGAATATGCAGCCACGGAACTTCTGTCTCACGAGGTTGAGTGTCTAACTCATCGCTGCTTTGGCGAGAATTATTATGCCTTTTCTTTCAAAAAGAACCTTTTGTTTAGTTTAGTGTCCTGACTCCATACTACACTGAAGAGACTGTCTATTCTAAGACTGACCTTACAAAATATAATATCATTAACAGTACTTTGAAGAAGAAGACAACACCACTTTAATAAGATAACAAAACCAAAACAAAAAAGAAAGAAAGGAAAAGAAGAGAAAAGAAGCAACAACATCAATATCAATACCTTAAAGAAAGAAAGAAAGAAAGAAAGAAAGAAAAGGAAGAAGATAAACACAAAAAAAATAAAAAAAAAAAGATCAATTAATAATTGTATACTAAATATCTTTAATTGATATGTAAAACCATTTATATCTGAATATTTTATTTTATTAAAAAATATAATAATTAAAATACAGTATTAAATGGAAGCTATTATCAAATCAATAAATTTTATAACTTTTTCTTTTAACATTTAATTTTAATTCTATTAAACATGTCCAAATCTAAGAACTTTGGCAGCAAATCTTGTGTGGAGTCTTTCACCAAATCAACTGAAAAAAAGACAACCCAAAGAATTCAAGCATAGTTTGAATGCGTGGCGATACTTGAGTATATAGGGATGCTAATGGCTTTCATCTCCACGTTTCTTGTTTGTTTTTGGTGGTGAAATAGAAAATGTCTGCTCATATACTGGCCTGTTTTTGGTACGTTTCCTGCGCTTTTAAACAATATCCATCGCATCCATGATTACATAAGTAGTGTTCTGCATCAATGTGGCGGAACATTCTTGTTTAAGGGTCCTTGGTTTAGTGGTGGCATGGATGTTCCTGTTACTAGCGATCCTGTCATTGTTGATTACATTCTTACCAGGAACTTTGCCAACTTTCGAAAGGGACCCGAGTTCAAAGAGATTTTTGAAGCTTTTGGAGATGGGATTTTCAACGTCGATTCGGATAGTTGGAAATTTGAGCGAAGAATGATTCATCCCTTACTTAAACACGAAAGGTTGGGGATTGGTGTGGAGAGGATTATGGAGGAGAAGGTCTTCAATCAAAGGGTTGTTCTCAGTATTGGATGATGTATCCAAGAAAGAACGTGAGGTTGACATTCAAGATATTTTTCAGCGGTTCAGTTTTGATAGTATATGCATGCATGTTGGCTATGATCCCACACTACAACATGCATTTGTAGATACAGTATAGCTAATTCAATAACATGTTATAGCTATTTAGCTGTAGAAATTCATATTGTAACTTTTCGTACTACAAAAATGGTATAATTATATTTTAATTTAATTTAATATAAATTTTAATATTTTAAAATTAAGGCCTTTTTTTCTAATATATAGTTACATTTTTTATTAAAAAAATATGCTATATAATGCAAACTGAACTCTCAACTTTTTCAAAGAATATAAATTGGACCTTCAATGGTCCACATTTATAAATTAATTTATGTATTATTTTAATCAATTAATAATAAAATAATTTTTTTATAAATATGAAATTTTAATTTATCATAACAATTTTTATTGTATTATTTATAAATAGGTTTAACGTATTTACTTAATCAAATATATAATAATTTTTAAAAAGTTTTTAATTAATTTAATTGATAAATTTTAAATTTTGTTGATGATTAATAAATTGATTATTTGAAAAAATAATAGATTTATCTTTATTTGTGTAGAAATCTTGATAAAAATTTTCATTAATTATAAAATATATTTAAAATTATTTGCTTGATTTCTCTTATCAACAAATATAACAAAAATTTATAAGAAAAAATTCATTTTCAGTATTATTATTATAAAATCAAGAATTTAAATACAAAATAGGAATCATTTAAAAATATAATAAAATAAAAATATTAGCGATAAAATTAAGAAAATAAATTTTAATATAATTTTTTTCTAATAATTTTTTTTATCAAGATTAATATTCATATAAAAATAAATTTTGTTTTTTAATTATTCAATTTAGTTAATGATAAATAAAATTTTAAATTTATTTTAAAAATAATATATGTGTTGACGATTTAAAGTTAATATATACTCTTTAAAAAAGTTTATGATGAATTTACACTATATATTATACTGATTCTTTTTTAAAATTGAAAACATAGTTTTGTTAGCATAGAGAGATTAAATTTAGTCAATTTTAAAATATTAAAAATTAAAATAAAATAAATTAGAAACATTAAAATCTAAATAGGATAGAAAATTATGAAAATCCAATCTATACTTGAAAAATTGACTTTTCAAGTTCTTTTAATTTAAATATGAATTTAATATTATTAATTTTATAAATTATACTTCATATCATTTATCTCTCTAGTTTGGATTAATTCCAAAAATCACAATCATATAAACTTTTAATTTCAATGAATTTATCTAAATTAAGACAACAAATATCATGAATTGTATTGTTTAACTTCTTCCGCCTCAAAGCAATGAGAACTTCCAAGGTAAATTATGATTATGATACCCAGTGACCCCAATAGGATTGTGAAGAAGGTAAATTATGATACCCCACCCATAGGGTGTAACTCCCACAAACTTTGGATCCTTGTACTAATTCTGCCACCCGATTACCAACTGAACTACACCCATTCGGATGTACTCTATTCTATTCTATTCTATTCTAACATATCTAAGATATTGTTCTCATTAACCAACCAACCAACCCAATAGAGAATATGCTTGACCTATAATCCCAATTTATCATCTAAATTCATTAATAATATATATTGATTTTTTATTATTTATATAAAATCAATTTCTACTTAATATTTAATAATACATATTATTATATTATTAATAAATTCATAATTTTTTACGTATAAACAACAACACAGAGAAGAGAGAAGAAACGAAGAGAGTTGCTCGGGAAGTCCTTTTCCTTTCAATAAATTTACAGCGTCCATTTGTTTTCATATTTACCTTACGTGTTAAATAACCAAAGGAAGCATTAAAAACATGAGTTGTATATATCAAAGGTGTGATGAGGCAGAAGCATCCTTTGTCTGTTCAATACAGGAATACTGCACGGTTGATGTAGGTCTTAGCTAGCAACGACCATGCATGTGGGAAATCTCCATTTCCATTTACACCATCATCTTTATCCAACTGCTGCTTCTTTTCTTATTCTCCTTATCTCCTCCTCCATTTCCTATATGTACAGTCACAGCTCCATTTTTGGATTCTTGAATTCTGTCTCTTTCCCTTGTCTTTCTTTCTTCGTAGCCACTCCATTTTCTTTATGAAATATTACTTCCTTATCCGTTTCCTTGCTACAAAAAGAGTCCTTAATTTAATATAAATATAAATATAATAAAAAAGTAACTTTAGACTACTTGTAATTCAACGTAACTCAACCACTTAATGGTATGATAAAAATCAATCATAATAGATTAATCTATCAATCTCATCTAAATATGATTTAATAAGTTAGATCCTATCGAATTTATATTAACTTCAAGTTTAACTTGTTAATTTATCTAAAAGTTAAGTTAATTTAATTTAATTTTACCATTAATCATGTCATTTTATCTTATATAAATTATTCCACATTAAATATATTAATTTGATTTATATGACATATAAATTAATTATATATCAATTTAAATTTAAACTGTTTGCATAATTAAAATTTTAAATCATATTTAAATTGATCCTAAACTTATTATACATGATCTAACCCTAATTGTAAAAACTAATTAATAATTTTAATGTATCATTTATAATCTTACTATAAATTCAAATCATTTCAAGGTTTCTTGTACTGTAGTTTACCTGTATAATAAATTACCTCAATCATTATTACGACTCTCTTATATTTCAATAAATATAAGAATATATTTTCTTTAACTGATGTATAATTTTATTGATAGATATATTTAACATATAAATTATGAATAAAATTTTCATCTTTATCTCTATCTTGTTCAATTATAATGGTCATTGTTTATTTAATTCTTCTTTATTCTTCTTCTCAATTTTAATTATTATTATTATTATTATTATTATTTTCAAATCTTCTTTTTACATTTTTCTTAATTACAATTTTTTTAGATCTATATTTTTCTTTTTTTCCTTATATTTGTATTGTTGATTTTACTTACTTCTTGTTTGTCATCGTTTTACTTAATGGATTTCTTCCTTTTTGCATATATATTATTGATTGATTTTAGTTGCTTGTTTTTTTGTAATTTGTTTTGTTGTGTGTGTTTGAATTGTTTATTTTTTGAGTATATATATTTATATTATAATAAATTATCTTCATCATCATTATTAGTAGTTTAGATAATATCAAATATTGTCGATTAAGACATAAAACTTGACAGGGGAAGTCTAACAAAAAGGGTTGGTAATTTTCTGTAATAATGTTTAGAAAACCTATTGGATAATACCAAGCATTTAATAGCTTAATAATTAATGATATTCGTTGGTACCGTAATTTATATACTTGAGAGTCTTCCCTCCACTCAACCAACCGAAAAGATCAGACAAGGACCGTCAGATACCAGGCTGGAAGGTTTGGGTCCCCTCGATTTAATTACCGCATTTCAAGTTTGAATATTTAAGAATATAATTAATAATTATTATATATTAATTAATATAATAATAATGAATATTAAAATTTGGCAGCAAATCTTGTGCTTAAATATTGGGTTTGGAGTCTTTCACCAAATCAACAGAAAATAAAAAAAAAAAAACCCAGAGAATTCGAGCATAGTTTGAATGCATGGCGATACTTGAGTATATAGGGATGCTAATGGCTTTCATCTCCACTTTTCTTGTTTGCTTTTGGTGGTGGAATAGAAAATGTCTGCTCATATACTGGCCTGTTTTTGGTATGTTTCCTGCGCTTTTAAACAATATCCATCGCACCCATGATTACATAAATAGTGTTCTGCATCAATGTGGCGGAACATTCTTGTTTAAGGGTCCTTGGTTTAGTGGCATGGATGTTCTTGTTACTAGCGATCCTGTCATTGTTGATTACATTCTGACCAGGAACTTTGCCAACTTTCAAAAGGGACCCGAGTTCAAAGAGATTTTTGAAGCTTTTGGAGATGGGATTTTCAACGTCGATTCGGATAGTTGGAAATTTCAACGAAGAATGATTCATCATTTACTTAAACACGAAAGGTTGCGGATTGGTGTGGAGAGGATTATGGAGGAGAAGGTCTTCAAAGGGTTGTTCTCAGTATTGGATGATGTATCCAAGAAAGAACGTGAGGTTGATATTCAAGATATTTTTCAGCGGCTCAGTTTTGATAGTATGTGCATGTTGGTTTTAGGCCATGATCCCAAATCTCTTGCCGTTGAGTTCCTTGATCAAGTTTCTCCTCTTCTCAGTGCATTTGATGCTATCGGGAAGGCAATCTTTCATCGCATTTGTCTGCCCATTAGCATATGGAAGTTGCAAAGATGGCTTCAATTTGGTGAAGAAAAGAAGATGAGAAAAGCTTGGCACGCCTTTGATCAGTTTCTTGCGCAATGCATTTCAAGCAAGAGGCAAGAATTAGGCCGAAAGATTCAAAACCAAGTGGAAACCCAAGACGGTTTCAACTTTTTAACCTCCTTTCTGACGGAAGATTATTGTGAAAAAGGGGAAGATGACACCATCATGTCTCTTACAAAATCAGACAGTTTTCTGAGGGATATGACATTCAATCTCTTGCTTGCAGGGAGAGACACTGTAAGTGCTGGTCTGGCATGGCTGTTTTGGCTTGTGGCAACACACCCACATGTAGAGACCAAGATCCTGCAAGAAATCAAACAGAACCTTGGGGATATTGATATAGACGATAAAACCCCGAAGCTTTTCAGTTTCCACCAACTAAGCAATCTAGTTTATCTACATGCAGTTATATGCGAGACACTTCGCCTATATCCACCCGTTCCATTTGAACTAAAATCACCAGGTGAATCAGACGTTCTTCCTGGAAATCACCAAGCTCCTAAAAGAATCAAGATTTTATTCTCGCTATACACCATGGGAAGGAGGGAAGAAATATGGGGTGAAGATTGCTTGGATTTCAAGCCTGAGAGATGGATTTCTGAAACTGGACGAATCAAACATGTGCCGTATCACAAGTTTATAGCATTCAACGCAGGACCCAGACGTTGCATCGGCAAGGATTTAGGATTGGTGGAAATGAAATTCGTAGTTGCTGCAATTTTATGGAATTACTCTATTCATGTTGTCGAGAATCATCCTGTTGGTCCAAGTCTGTCTCTGATACTTTACATGAAGCATGGTCTTAAGGTCAGAGTCTGCAAGAGACAAGCTACTTCAATAAGGAATTTACTGTAAGAATAAAATTGAATAATATCTCGAACAACAAGCTGAATAAGACAAACAATAACTCGAGTCGTGTAGATAGCATTGTCCTTAAAGGATATTTGCGTATAGTAGCAAATCCTCCCAGGATAAAATGAGCTCGTCTACTCGAAAGTAGGAACCAGGAACATCAAATCGACCTCGGAATAACCCGACTAGCAAGCTTGAAGAGAAAGGAGAGTAGAGAGCAAAGGAGGAGAAGATGCTCTGCTTGTTTTTTGTGTGTTAAACTAAGTAGAGGAGCTATGTATTTATAGCCATCCGGGAGAAGAGTTGAACGTTAAAAGTCGAACGTTGGAGGAGAGAATCTCGGACGTCGGACGTGAAGTTGAAGGTGGTTGGACATGGAATGTGGTAGGGAGGGTGGGGAGAATCAAGGAAGGTGGACGTTAATTAGTCTGTAGGACGCATGCAGGGGGGTGCGAATCCACCGATTTGGCCTGCTTGGCCTATTTTCATGTGCGCGAGCCCATCCCATTTCTCAAGCCCATTTTACCATCCTAAGGAAGCAAGGTTATATTTAAACTCAATTATTTGGCTTTACAAAAGAGATGTGGGATAGGAGAAATGATCTTTTGTAATATTATAAAAGCTCCAACATTTACATCTCTATATCTGGATCAAATCCATGAATATGCTGGGTGGGAAGTTCAGACTATCATTAAAGCACTCATAATCTTATGTAATAATTTCTCCAGCTGATAATTAATGAAAATGGCCCAAAATGCTCTGTCCCTATTATTACAAAGATGAGGTCATATGAATTGCATTGAAGATGTTAGCGTGAAATCATTACATCTCCAACGCCTATATGCAGTGCTGGTCCGCTATCCACAACACTACCACATGTTTGGACACTGACGACCAACAATGAAACCCTATCCATTAGGATTTTTTTTGATATTGATATCTGTGAGTGGTTTCCCAACTCACTTCGGACCACCATCATTTATTGTCTTTTTTTTTTGACTTTGTATGTGTTTAAAAAAAAAGAAAAGAAAGATGGGGATGATCAGACGAGAGGTGTGTGGTCAAACAGAGAAAAGAAAAAAAAAGGAGAGGATGAGAGTTTTGCCGAGAGGTGCCAAGAGGAAAATCAGAAAGATTTTCAAATTTTTATAGCTTTGATCGGATGGTGATTTATTACCCGATCGGGATGATTTTCTGATATGTTGTTCCCGGCTTCAAGCTCTTCAACTTGAACAGAGCTGATCATTCAAAGGTTCCTCGGTTTTGGTGAGATCAATATTTTTCTTTGTTGCTATTATTGATGATTTGATTCTTCAATTGAGTTGGTTATTGTGTTGATTTGTTGTATACCTCTAGTTGAGCTAGAGATGAACCTGTTGATCCTATTATTTCGATTATAGTGGAAGTTTGAAGTGGCTACAGTCCCGTGGTTTTTCTCGTTTCGGGTTTTCCATGTAAAAATTGTTGGTGTTGATTTTGTGATTGTTTGTTTGACTAATTGCGTATTTTGATATCGTTGATTGGTTTGGTGATTGATTGATAAGTTTTGATTGCACGAAGAGGGAAAAAGATTAGGGATTGTGTTTGTAATTTTATTGCATTGCCGGTGTTTTTCCTAATAAGTGGTATCAGAGTGGCTGATTGTCATTGTTAATTTCTCGTGCAGTTAAAATGGATAAGGAAGATTCGAGTATGATAAAACTTGGTTCTTCAAATTATTTTCTGTAGAAGACATTGATGGAGGATCACCTTTATTATCATGATTTAACTTTGCAGCTTGAGAATAGAGGAATAAAACCTGACGATATGGAGGAGGCGAAATGGAATTCTTTAAATAGAAAAGCTATTGCTGCTATTAGGAGATGGGTATCTTCTAAGTCAATCAACCACATTTCGCAGGAACATGATTGCTATAAGGTTTGGAAGATGCTGGAACAAAAATTTGCCAAAGAGAGTGCGTAAAACAAGGTCTTTGTTATAAAAGATCTTGTGAACTTGAAATACTGAGATGGTGATGATGCTACAGTGCACTTGAATGACTTCCAAGGTTTTCTAAATCAGTTGGCACTGATGAAAATTGAGTTAGATGATGAGATTCAAGCACTAATTCTGTTGAGTTCGTTACCGGACAGTTGGGAGACTTTAGTGGTGTCATTTAGTAACTCTGCTCCAAATGGGAAGCTCACTTTAAAGTCAGTGAAGGACAATATTTTGAATGAAGAGAAACACAGAAAAGGGACAAGTACTTCAGAGTCTCATGCACTTGTTATAGAAAATTGAGGGAGAAGCCAAAATAAATTTTCTCGAGGTAAACAAGATAGAGAGTCTGGTGACAAAAAAAGCAAATGGAAACCTAGAGGAAGATCTCAGTCTAGGAAGGGCAAGTGTTTTTACTGTGATAAGCCTGAACATTTTCAAAGGGATTGCAGAAAGTACAGAAGAGATCAGAAGGGTAAAGCCGTGGATAAAAATGATGATAGTGATACGACAGCAGTTGTTAGTGACGGTGATGTTGCCATTGTTTGTGATGATGGTTGTATAAATCTTGCTTGTCAAGATACCACCTGGATTGCTGATTCAGCTGCCTCTTATCATGTTACACCCCAACGGGATTTCTTTGTATCGTACACTATGGTGATTTCGGCCAGGTTCGGATGGGAAATTAGGGGATGGCTAGTGTTGTAGGCATTGGAGATATGTGGTTAGAAACCAATACTGGGTGCAAGCTGCTACTGAAGGATGTTAGACATGTGCCTGATATGCGCTTACATTTGATTTCTACTGGTACACTTTATGATGAAGGCTATCACAACTTCTTTGGAGATGGTAAATGGAAGCTATCTAAAGGTTCTCTTGTTGTTGCAAAAGGCAAGAAGATTGGTCTATACTTATCACAAGCTAAGGTAATTAAAGGGGAGGTAAATGCAGTTGAAGATGCCTCCATTGATTTATGGCATATGCGGCTTGGTCACCTAAGTGAGAGAGGTCTTGGCGTCCTCGTCAAGAAGAACTTGCTTCCTTTGAAAGGTACAAACTTGAACACCTGTACTTATTGTTTAGCTGGTAAACAATACAGAGTTGCATTTCATCATTCACCTCCACATAGAAGATCACATGCTATTGATTTAATTCATACTGATGTTTGCTCTATGATTGATAAATTTATTGGAGGAGCTTTGTACTTTGTTACTTTCATTGATGATTACTCAAGGAAAATATGGGCCACTTGTCTGAAATCCAAAGATCAGGTGCTTGATGTCTTTAAAGATTTCCATGCTAGAGTTGAAAGAGAAACTGGTCAAAAGCTTAAATGTGTTCGAGCTGATAATGGTGGTGAGTATAGGGGTCCATTTGAGAAGTATTGCAGGGAACATGGTATCAAGTTGGAAAAGAAAGTTCCAAAGACTCCACAGCACAATGGAGTAGCGGAGAGAATGAACATAACTATTGTTGAAAGAATCAGATGTATGCTTACTCATGCAAAGCTGCCTAAGTCATTTTGAGGTGAGGCAATGAAGACTGCAGTGGCTATGATCAACCTTTTTCCATCAGTTCCTCTTGATTTTGATGTGCCAGAGAGAGTATAGAAAGGTAAAGATGTTTCTTATGCACACTTGAGAGTGTTTGGCTGCAGGGCATTTGTACATGTTCCCAGAGATGAAAGGTCTAAGCTTGATAGCAAGACAAAGCAGTGTATTTTCCTGGATTATGTGGATGATGAGTTTGGCTATAGGTTATGGGATCCAAAAGAAAGGAAAGTTATCCGGAGTAAAGATGTTGTCTTCTTTGAAGATCAAACCTTAGAAGATATTGAACAGAAAGAGACAATGAAATCCTCCGAGTCCATTCCTTCTACTTTAGATCAGTCACCTGCTTTACAACTTCCTTTAATACCTCATAATCATGCAGAAGACTTACAGAATGGTGATAATAATGATTTACCAATTGGGCCAATAGTTGATGATCCTGAACCAGCTGATATTGGTGGTGATATTGTTATTCCTGAACAGGCTGTTCAAGAAGCAGTAGATGGGACACATTTGAGAAGGTCCTCCAGACTTTGTCAACCTTCTACTAAATATCCACCTCATGAGTATGTACTTGTCATTGATAGGGGAGAGCCAGATTGCTTTGATGAAGTTATGTCACATGAGAAGAAGAAAGAATGGTTGAATGCTATGCAAGATGAGATGAGATCATTGCATGAGAATCATACTTTTGATATGGTTAGACTTCTTAAGGGAAAGAGAGCACTCAAAAACAAATGGGTGTTCAGGTTAAAAAATGAACAAAATTGTTCACAGCCAAGGTACAAGGCGAGATTGGTTGTGAAGGGCTTTGGTCAAAAGAAGGGTATTGATTTTGAAGAAATATTTTCACCCGTGGTCAAGATGTCTTCAATCCGAGTTGTGCTTGGTTTAGCTGCTAGTTTGAATTTGGAAATTGAATAGCTTGATATGAAAACTGCTTTTCTTCATGGTGATTTAGATGAGGAAATCTACATGGAGCAGCCTGAAGGGTTTGAGGTTAAAGGCAAAGAGTAGCTAGTTTGCAAGCTTAAAAAAAGTTTATATGGGTTGAAGTAAGCTCCAAGGCAATGGTACAAGAAGTTTGATTCTTTCATGGTTGAGCATGGTTACAACAGGACCACTTCTGATCATTGCGTGTTCATGAAAAAGTTTTCTGATGGTAATTTCATTATTCTCTTGCTTTATGTGGATGACATGTTAATTGTTGGCCAGGATACCAAGGAAATTCAGAGGCTGAAGAGAGAGCTAAATAAGTCTTTTGTAATGAAAGACTTAGGATTGGCAAAACAGATTCTTGGCTTGAGGATTACTCGCGATAGAAAGAATGGAAGACTTTGGCTTTCTCAGGAGAAATATGTTGAGAGAGTACTTGAGAGATTCAACATGAGCAAGTCCAAACCAGTTTGCACTCCACTTGCAAGTCACTTTAAGATGAGTTTTGAACACTGTCCTTCAAGTGATGAAGAAAGAAATGAGATGAACAATGTTCCTTATGCATTCACGGTTGGTAGCTTGATGTATGCCATGGTTTGCACAAGGCCGGATATAGCTCATGTAGTTGGTGTAGTCAGTCGGTTCCTCTCCAATCCTAGTAAAGAACACTGGTCAGCAGTGAAATGGATACTTAGGTATCTCAGAGGTACTTCTAGTTTCAGCTTATGTTTTGGTGATGGGAAACCTGTGTTGGATGGATACACAGATGCTGATATGGCTGGAGATGTTGATACTAGGGAGTCCACTTTGGGGTACTTAATGACTTTTGCAGGGGGAGCTGTTTCTTGGCAGTCGAAGTTGCAAAAATGTGTTGCTTTATCCACAATAGAAGCAGAATATATTACTCTTACTGAAGGGGGCAAAGAACTACTCTAGATGAAAAAGTTCTTAAGTGAACTTGGCTTGATACAAGAGAGGTTTGTGTTACATTATGACAGTTAAAGTGCAATCCATCTTAGTAAGCATCCTACTTTTCATTCATGGTCAAAGCACATTGAGACTAGATATCAGTGGATTTGAGATGCTATGGAGATGAAGTCTTTTGTTATTGAGAAGATCCATACCGATGAGAATGGCTCGGACATGATGATAAAGCCATTATCGAGACAGAAGTTTGAGTTCTGCAGAATGCAAGCAGGACTGGAGCCTCCTAAATGAGTTGTGAGGGGGAGAATTATGAGTGGAGTCCCAACTAATTTGGGGACCATCATTTATTGTGTGCTTATCTTATTGTATATGTGTGTTTAAAAATAAAAGAAAGGAGAGAGAGGGTCAGACGAGAGGTGTGTGGTCAAATAAAGAAAAAGAAAAAAAAGGAGAGGGTGAGAGTTCTGCCGAGAGGTGCTGAGAGGAAAACCAAAAGGGTTTTCAAATTTTATAGCCTTGATCGGATGGTGATTTTTTACCTGATTGGAATGATTTTCTAATATGTTGTTTCCGGTTTCGAGCTCTTCAACTTGAATGGAGCTTATCGTTCAAAGGTCCTTTATTTCTGGTGAGATCGACACATTTCCTTATTGTTGTTGTTGATGATTTGATTCATTGATTGAGATGGTATTGTGTTGATTTGATGTATACCTCTAGTTGGGCTAGAGATGAACCTCTTGATCCCATTATTTTGATGATAGTGGAAGTTTAAGTGGCTACGGTCCCGTGGTTTTTCCCGTTTCGGGTTTTCCACGTAAAAATTGCTGGTGTTGATTTTGTGATTGTTTGGCTAATTGCGTATTTTGATATCGTTGTTTGGTTTGGTTGATTAATTGATATTTTGATTGCACGAAGAGGGAAAATGTTACACCCCAGCCCATACCTGGGGTAACATGCTCCCGTAGCATGCGTAACGACCTCCTTCACAGAAAGCTGCTACGTATCCTACAAGGGATACGTCTAAAACCGAGTATCAGAATTCGTATGGGTACACAATCTAGTATCTAGTGGTGAGGACAAGGGTAGCATGGCATACATTCAAACAAGCATGCATTATTCCTCAATAATATTCATTCATTCATTCATACGGTTTGTTACAGCTCTTTGATATAATTACAACAAACCAATACATACACTGGTTTACTCTGTACATAACAAACTCACCACTAAAACATAATACTAACTACTACTGCCACTATGACTAATAGAAGCTAAACGATACAAAAAGGGATGGAGATTGCCAACAGCTCCACTACCACCTTGAGAATGCTTTCTCAACTGACGACCTCTATCGTCTCTCCTGCTGCTCCCCCGATGGCTCGGAACCTACGTTCATCAAATGATAAACGCTGAGCATAAAACTCAGTGGTGCTAAGAAATCATGGATAAACATACACATTCAAGGCATTATAAATTACAATTTCGATAAATGCAATGGAATGCAAACATGCCTTACACTCTCCCTCATTTTCCTTCTCATAACCCTCTTCCTTTCTTATCGTTGTGCACATTCCTTTCACACATACTGGGTCCCTGTATGTACCGGTACTCATCTCTCAAAGGAGGGCATTTAACTGTATAGTGCTACGCACCCTTTTCCTACTGTATGTCTTGAGACTCATCTCCTATTGGGAGGGCATTAATCTATATGATTCCTTAGCGAAATCCCATTGACATGATTGACCCAGCATGCCCAGAGCTTAGCTCTGCACTCATCACTCTCCTTCCTATTCTCTTTCATCTGTCCATTCCCCTCTCTCAATGCATGTTTTCATGGTATAAGCATCATTTCAGCACATATAGCCATCAAACAAGTCATAGAAGCATCGTTAAGAACATAGTAGAAAGAATTATCGACTTTAAGATCTTCCTTCAATTCAAGGATATCAAAAGGGCTATTAATGAACCAACAAACATGAACTTAGCACAAACCTATAATAAGAAGCTTGCTAACTTGAACCCGTGATCTTGGTATAATCGAATCTCTAATGGTAACTCCTAGCTCTCACACTTTCCCTGGGCTTAAGGAGTGTAAATAAGTGTTTGAAAAGGTTTAGGAAAGAAGAAGGTAAATAAAACCTAAGGAAAATCTCAATAACTATCCGTTTGACTTATTAAAATAAGTCGTGTACGGCCGTACGGCTCTTGGTACGCCCGTACCCAACTAAGGCTTCTGATGCACACAACTCCTGCGAGCAACGGTACGCCCGTACCCCCATTTGGTACGCCCGTACGTACTCAATCTGACTGACAAACCAAAATTCCTACGAGCTCACGTCCGGTCGTACCGCCCTCTGGTACGCCCGTACGCCCTCCAGGACCTAAAATCCCTGTAGTTCCCCTGTCTCGTACGACCGTACGACAAATCCGTACGCCCGTACCACTGCCTAAAATCCATCCTATGCCTTTTGGCAAGCCTAAACTCATCTGTAACTGACACAACTCCCTCGCTAACCTTAAACACACTTCCAAAACATACTAAAGCACATATATACGCCGTCCCTCATCCAACCGAGAAGACACGCTCCTCAATAAGGCGACGACACACAATCAAGCACATGAATACACATAGCACAATTCACCGAATACATTCACGAAACCATCAAGGCACCTTCATTCACATAGCATACCTCATAAACATGCATTCGCATTTTAACAACATCACATCATTTACATAGATACACCTGTACATACACCCTAGCAATCATACATATACACACAAACTACTAGGGTCCTAAACGCGGGTGTAACATAAAAAGATTAGGGATTGTGTTTGTGATTTTATTGCATTGTCGGTGTTTTTCCCAACACTTTTGATAAAAGCAATATTGAGAAAAGGATATTTTTGCATATACAAACGTCTATTTCTAATATCTTTTCAAAATAGCTAGGCATTAATGAGAATATTTTTTTAAAAGGGGTGTAATTATGTAAATTTCTCATAATCATATTATATCAACAAAATAATTATAAAAAAAAGAAAATAAAAATGAACTTCAAACTCCCTTTTATGGATTATTGAGAAAGTGAAGAGTAAAAGTTTATGAATGTTCTTTTATCCTTTAATTTCCTTATAATAACACCACATTTATTATGTAAGGTTCGCTCTTATAACCCCAATTGGCTATTTAAGTTTCTTGAATTATTTCATAAACCAAATTAATATTATAGTGAAGTCATTATCGTGACAAATAAATTGCTTTTGTGACAACTCTTATGTTGTTATGATCACAATCTCTTCTATATAATTTCCTGTACTATTTATAAATTTTTATTCTAAACTACATATTTAATCAAACATAATTAAACTTTTAAAGAAAGCATAAAATAAATACTAAAAAATAATATTAAAAATACTTTAAAATGCATAAAAATTCACATACATCAATTAATTCTTATAATAAGATATTTTAGTTAATTTGATTTAATTTTAAATTGAATTGCCTCAATTTGATTAATGTTTAAAAACTATTAGGACAATTACTATTTGTCCTAAAGGTTGGACAATTACTATTTAATTTTAAAACTTAATATCTCTCCCACTTATATTCCATCGACAATTTCACGTCTTTGTTTCTTTTAGAGGCTAAACTTTTCAAAAATATCCATCCTTTGATTTTTTTTCATATTTCAGTTTTATTTAAGGTCACTTTTTAATATAACTTACATTCGTATCATGATTAATTGATTTATTAAAATAAAAATAATTCTATTGCTTCAAATATTACTATAATAAAAATCATTAATTAGTTACTCATTTATTATTGAAATTAAATCATGGTAAAAATTTTAATTAATATTGGAGTAAAAAAAGGTTGAGGAATTAAATTGAAATTTATTTTTGAAAATTTTATTCGCAGATGGTGAAAATTGTCAATAGAAAGCATTTTTAATTGACTTTTAAAAATATAGCAATGAAATTATTGATTTTAATATAATTATAGATTTTATTTCATTAAAATTGTATTATTTTTATATTAAATGTATCATAATTAGTGATAAGTAAAATAATCATATTAACATGCATGAAGAATGATTTATATTTGATATTATTGATGTGATTGTAAAAGTTCAATGAATTCCCAAGAAGTTGCTGCATGATGAATCATTCAAACGCATGAACACACTATTCAAAGTTCACGAGATCTGTATTATTTGACGAGCGGATGACTGATCATATGCTCAACATATACATAAAGATCTGGACTGAGATGTGAATCATTTTGATAATATCTTTATGCCCTTTTGCTTCCATGGATGTGCCCCTCGTGCCTATAATTTGGTTTCAACTTGTACCGATTCGTTGTCTGCTTTATTAATGGAAGACAGACAGATTTCAAGCTCGTCACATCATGCCAGAACAAACATATCCGGCTAAATGGTAGTTTTAGTGGAAATTTATAATGAGATTGGAATAGGATTCTCTGGATCTTGAGATGGGTTTAAATTCTTATTCCATTTCTGGTGAAATTTGAAATTTTATCAACTGTTTGTCACATTGAAACTTCTTAGCATACAGAGAGCATTAGTGACTCTTAATAGCTTTCATCTTGGATTTCTCTGTCACATATTAACATGAAGCTCTCGCCTTTTGTGATTGTTGCTATTCCTCAGGCAAAGCAAATTCACTTGTTTTGATGTCTATGGTTATTCACTGAATTTACTTGAATTGAAGAGCTTCTTTTGGTTTCCCCAGGACAGATAGGACTGTTGCAGCAATGTGGTTTTGAGAGAGCCCTGCTTCTTGAATCTGGTCCTGAGGTGATCCATGGTCAATATATCTGTCCGGAAGAACCATTGATCTCAACTGCAGAAAAGCATTAAAACGATAAGAACCAGATGAGAATAAAAACACCGATCAAAAAGAGAACTGCTGTTTGGTGATGGAAAAATCACCTTGATAGGTCCATCCAAGATACCACTTAAACTCAGGAAGTGGGATACATGAGAACAAAAGCCTCCAATAGAACCCTCTTCCACTGTGATAAGGATTTCGTGCTCCTTTGCCAATTTCCTGATAAGATCAGTATCTAAAGGTTTGCAGAATCTTGCATCAGCTACTGTAATAGGAATATCTCTAGCTTTAAGCATGCTTGCAGCTTGCACACATTGTTGAACTATGGAACCGTATCCCAGAATAGCAACCCTACTGCCTTCCATCAGTATTCTCCCCTTCCCAATCTGTTCAATAATTGAAACGAACATGAAGTTGTTGGTTATTTGTTCTTGCGTAAGTACATGTTTTTGTAACTTGATTGCTTATGCTAACCTCGAGTTCGATTCCTTTGTTATCGGGAGGAAGAACTGCTCCAATTCCATTACCCCTTGGAAACCTGAAGCAGCTAGGTCTGTCGTCTATGGCAGCTGCCGTGGCAACCATGTGCATCAGCTCAGCTTCATCAGATGGAGCCATGACCACCATGTTGGGCAAGCAAGCCATGTATGCGATATCAAATGCTCCACAATGAGTAGGTCCATCTGCACCAACCAAGCCAGCGCGATCCATGGCAAAGCGAACAGGTAACTTTTGAAGGTCGACATCATGTACCACCTTCAATTTCCAGGATAAAGAATTACGTCCGAGTTTACGGCAAAGATTTATCTGAATCTATCAACTTTCTTTGGCTAACCTGATCATATCCTCGTTGCAGGAATGATGAGTATATTGCGCAGAATGGCTTGAGTCCTTCTGTAGCTAAACCAGCGGCAAATGTAACGGCATGTTGCTCAGCAATGCCCACATCAAAGCATCGATCTGGAAACCTCTTCTGAAAGTAATTGAGACCAGTCCCACCTCCCATTGCAGCATGAATGGCTACGATATTTTTATCTACTTCAGCTTCCTTAATCAGAGCTTCAGCGAAGTACTGTGTATAAGAAAGAGTGGAGGATTTTGGCTTGAATTGTTTTCCAGTCTCAACATCAAACTTAACAACACCTGAGAGAATGGAAGATTAAGACACCAATCAAGATTTCATAATAACATCATGGTGAGATAATCAAGTTAATGTCTCACCATGCATCTTATCCGCCGCTGCCTCAGCCGGGGGATATCCCTTTCCTTTCTCTGTCACGATGTGAATCAGAACTGGTCCAGGGGCAGGCATGGCTTTTACTTGTTCAAATATGGTCACCAGATCTTCTATGTTGTGCCCATCCACTGGACCAATATAATATAAACCCAACTCCTCGAAGAGAGTTGACCCAGAAGCACTGATCATTCCTCTGGCATATTCATCTACCTTCGCCGCCACTTGATGCGTTGTACCACCAATTTGTTTCGTGATGCTCTTCAACACACAGAAAAATAAAAATAAAAAACCCAGGTCAGATACGTTCTGATGTAGAAAATGCTGGCAAAGAAGAGAACATGAGAAGAAAACTGATGAAAACAGTTACTTTGGCGGCTTCACGAAGTTTGCGGAACTTGGTGCTAGCTTGAATCTTGCTTAAAGCGCTGCTAAGGGCTCCAACTGGAGTTGCAGGACCGTCAAGAGTGGCTGTGGGTAAAGATACTTGCTTATTGTCGTTTAATATGACAATTAAATTAGCATCAAGATATCCCGCATTATTCATGGCTTCATATGCCTGCCCTGCTGTCATTGCTCCATCTCCGATTACAGAGATGATATTGTTCTTCTTCCCCAAAAGGTCTCTTGCCACTGCCATCCCTGTATAATTTTCATTGTATATAAAAACTTACTAGTCGGATAGGAAATTCATCATCTGTCTGGTTGGATTCTTATGCATATTGTATCAATTAGACCAGAAAAGATGGGCATACCAAGGCCAGCAGAGATGCTTGTGGAACTATGTCCAGCACCAAAAGCATCATAAACGCTCTCGTCTCTTTTAGGAAAACCTGCAAGCCCTGAGGTTTTTCTCATTGTATGCATCCTAGACCTCCTCCCTGTTAAAATTTTATGTGGATATGTCTGCAAAATTTAAAAGCCTGATCATTGATATATTCTGGAGAGACACCTTTAAACAGGCCATTCTCTTTCATTCTTTTTTGAAAGAAAAAGTTTCAGGATTCTTCTTGAATTGCAGATCCTTTTACCTGATGACCAACATCCCATATGATTTTATCATCAGGAGCATTGAACACATGATGCAGAGCCACTGATAGCTCGACAACTCCTAAGCTTGAACTCAAATGGCCCCCTGTGTTTGATACACTGTATACAATATCCGCTCTAAGTTCTGCCGCTAGTTGTTCAAGATCCTGGAAAGGTTGAACGAGGAATATTTTGTAAAATCGTATTCAAGATTAAAAACAAAGAACTAAAAAACAGAACAAGATAGCAAAAGACAAGCAATCCAGATTGATGTAAGATATCAATCCTATCAAAAGATAATAATGATAAAAGGAAGCAAGAAAGAAAACCATCAAAAGTATATATTATTTTATCAACTCTTGTTGCTTACCTGTGTAGAAAGGTTCTTCATGTGAACAGGGTAATTGACTGTATCAAGCAATGGTGTAGCTGGTTTTCCCTTGGAAAAATCAATCTTCCAGCCATCTTTCTCTTTTTTTATCGTCATTTTCCCATCCTGATCATCATCATCCCTTGATTGACCAGCAGATGCTCTTAAACCCAACTGAAAAAAACCAAAAAGAAATTACCAAACCCCAAAAATCAAGTGCAGCAAGAATATCGTTAAAGACGAAGAGCACTATATCAGCAGACAACATACCTGTCTTCTGCAAGTGGGGATTGATCTTGGAGATTTAAAGAATGGAGAAAGAGATTTGTTAGCTAGGAAGGAAGAAGGAGTAGAGAGTGCCATGGCCAGGCGAGGAATGTCTTCAAGGAAAGAAATGAAAATGGGAAGGAGAAAGAGATTTAAGTGTAAGAGATGGAAGAGAGTAAGGAAGCATATTTATATAGCAGGCAGGGGAAAACAAGGAAAGCAAGATTCTGTGTCATAAAAAGCCAAAATTTCTTATTTCTCACGAGATTTTACTTCCCAATTTCTCCTTCGTGTATTTATCATATTGTAACAACCAAAGGATAAGATAGGAAACGTATGATGGTGCCTCAAAAACATAGAATTATGTTTATTTATGAAGTTAAGTATTAAATTCTAAATTTTATGTGTATTTATTATTTAATACAGTAAATTATATATATAACATATTTCTTTATAATATTTTTAAAATTATACGTAAAATGTTTAATTTTTTAAAAAATAAAGAATATACTCTGTTTTTAATTTTTTAAAATAGTTTATTTACAAGACATATTTATTTTTTCACTATTAAAAATTTATTATTAATTTTATTTTCCAATAATTTTAAAATATATATATGAAATTTCATATTATAAAAGCATAAATTTAATATTTCAAAAATAATTACTTTTTTGAATGAAAGGATTCCAAGAAGAAACATTTAAAATTTTAATATGAAACATAATTATGTTCGATGGAGGAATGAAAATAAGAATACTTTTATTTTCGGTTTTTTTGAATTCTTCATCTTTTCTCTATTAACTAAATAAAAAAATGGATTAATCTTTATTTTTTATTATAATTTTTTAAAACATTTTGTATTGAATAAAATAATAAAAGATTTATTTTATAATATATTAAATAAAATTGAGTAAACATCAATGAAAACCAATATATTTTAGATTTTAATTATTGAAAATGTAAGTTTGAAATATAAATTGATATTTTTGAATAATAATTTGATTAATGGAAGCATGCACAAATAGGAGATTACAAGTAGATATGCTTGCCATATCAAAAGGAAATATCATGATTGAAGTACCTATTAAATATTAAGCTTATGTTATAAATTCACCAATTCAACACGTGGAGTTTTCTTCAATTATCATAATGCTCCACTTTTTTTTAAAACAGATTTTGGACAATTAGTTTGTCATAAAATTTATTTTATAAAATTCACAAAAATGAATTTAAACATATAAGTCATGTTAGAATTATGTGGATTTATAAATATAACGAGTATAAAATCGATAAATATATTTTAGAGTTTTAATTATATTATAAATTTAAATTTAAATTCAAATTCAAACTTCACTTAAATTTGATATGAATGATTTGATATGCATTTGAAAATTAACATAATTTTAAGGTAAATTAATAAATGAAATTTATTAAATCATATTTAAATAAAGTTAGGAAATTAATTCATATCATAATGTAATTTTTATTATATTATTAATAGATTGATATAAATCCATATAAATTTAAGTCTGAATAATTTAAACTTATTTTTCTTCCATTAATAAATTATAATTGTGTGGTAGATAATTTTAAGTAGATTTATTCATTGAATTTTATTATAAGGGAAAGAAAAGAAAGCTGAAGAAGGTCGAATGGGGAAACGCAACTTGTCCGACGAATGACATCGGATTGTGGCCTGGTCGGTGATCGGGTGGGCCTTTTTTTTTTTAAGTTAATACCAACAATTTCATTTAAATCAATATCTTGGAAAAAATTTCTTTAGTCACATATCACTTAAATGCCATTTATAAATTTTAATAACTCACCACCTTTTCTAAACGCCTAGCATTAATGAATAACATAAATAATTAGTAAACTTTACCAATATCTTAATCTTATTGTATTGTTTTTTCAATTAATCTTCATACCAAATTTATATACGAAATTTTCTTTAAAAAATGGCAAGAATGTATATATTTTTAACAGGAAAGAACAACTCAATTGTCCGGAAGCCAATGAATCAAAATGGAGCACTTCCATTTGAGCTAGATACGTTGCATTGCAGGTGCTTGAATATATACACTTTCTTGTTTCTGCTCTATTTTATCTGGTTTAAATATTAAAAGATTTATAAATTATTATTTCTTCTCTTTTTTCAATTATTATTTTAGAGGTTGACACATAAATTAAGAAGATCATTTAAAATTTAATAATTTTTCTAAAATACTCTTATTTATCTTAATTAATTTTTTCTTGAAAGATTAAATATATTAATATCAATATTAAATTTATTAAAAAGATTTTTAGATGAGAATAAAAATATGTTTAAAATTTTGAAAATTATATTAATAATTAATGATGAATTAAAATTAAAAGAAAAGTAAAATTGGAAATTACTTTTAAAAAATTACATAAAATTATCAAAATAATAAATATTATGAGATAAATATTTTTTCTTAAAATGACAATTGAAAAAAACAGAAGGAATATATTTTTAAGAGTTAAATTTAAAATATTTTATTAAAATTAAAATTTATTAATCCTCTGTGCATTACAGTTACCTAAATATAAACACTTTCTCCTCTTTGTTTGTTATTTCTATCTTATTCTATCCCATTTAAATATTAAAAGATTCATAAATTATTATATTTTTAAGAGTTAAATTTGAAATATTTTATCAAAATTAAAATGTATTTATCCATCTAAGAGGTAGCAAGCCAAATTATGCCACGATTGTATGCAAGTTAGTGACCTGAAAATTAATTAAAAGAAGCACCGAAGAACAATTGCCTGACGTAGGAATACATGAAAGGAGGATGTGGGAGGTCAACTCAAATGCCTTAAAGTGGAAGAACATTCATCACCAAAATCAGCACAAAACCCTATAATATTCAATTAGTGCCACAGTTGTATGTTTTCAAAAGAACATGAGATTAGTGGGAGTTTTGGTTTACACATAATTAACTTTGAGAGGGAAAATAATAAAAAAAATGTCAAAAAAAATGATGTCCAAAAGAAATTATGATATTTAATATAAAAATTGTAATTAACCATCGTATCAATACAAGAAAATTAGAGATTATATGTGATTAACAAAAATTAATGAGGTTTTCATTTTTGTTCTCAATCCATCCTTAATTTTCTTTTCATAATAAGCTAATTTTGTGATGCATTCTGTATGAAATATCAGTTTTAGGGTACATTCATCAGTATGTCACGGTGAAAGAAGTGAAAAAAAATTAAGAATTAAATATCTTTAATATTTATGTCAATGATATTATTGGTATATTAATTATGAAATTATTTATATATATAAACTCAAAGAATGCGTATTAATTTCTTTTTAGTTTCTAAACTTTGGTGCCCTTCATATGATGTAGTCCAACAAATATGATCATTATTATTGTAACACTCACGACTTACAAGGGTGGAGGGTGAAGGGTGGATGGTGGATGTCATTGCTAGAGAAAGGGTGAAGGGTGGATGGTGGATGTCATTGCTAGAGAAAGTATAGATAAAAAGTAAATCTTAATAGGTATTTAGGTAAAATGGGTATGTATTTAGGTAAATGGGTATGTGAATAAATTAATCTTATATCTAAATTTAAAGTAGAGGAATTCTAAAATTGTATAGAGATGAGGTTATTGTTTGGCGTAATAGATGTATTTTTGAAAAGAAATGTAAAAATGAGCAAAATGGATACAAAAAATTTAATGTGGTTCACCCTTAATTTTATGTTATGTCCACAGACAAAAACTCAGAATAATTCTTATACTATTACGAATAGTAGGTACAAAGAGATAGAATAAAAATAGTGACTCACAAGGTGTTTTCTGACCTACCATTAATAACCTTACTATTTTTCACTCTCCAACCCTATAAGAAAAATATTTCCTAACTTCAAAACAATTTTTGTTTTGCCCTGGATGCTATTTCTGTGTTTTTTATTATGTGTTTAGCAAAAGAGTTCAAGTTCCTTATATAGGCACTCCTATGCATATTGGTTAGCCTGTTTACAATTCAGCACCAAATTCAATGCTAACTTTTCTTCCCTTGAAGATACCTGAGAATCTACTTGACTGCAGCCCAATGTTCCTTTCCAGGATTTGAAAGGAAACAACTTGTAACTCCAACTGCATGAGCAATATCTAACCGTGTACAAACCAAGACATACATCAAACTTCCAATTGCTAAAGCATATGGAACTCTGGACATTTCTTCCTTCTCTTCATCTATAGAAAGGCACTCTCTAGAACTCAATTTAAAGTGATTAACAAGAGGACAACTAACCACTTTCACCTTGTCCAGGTTGAATCTCTAAAGTATTTTGTCAATGTACTTCTCTTGTGATAACCATATTATCTTGACACTTCTGTCTCTGTTAATCTACATGCCAAGAATCTGTTTTGCTGATCCCAAGTCTTTCATGGTAAAAGACTTACTCAACTGTTTTTTCAAATTGTTGATTTTAGAAACATTCTTACCAACAATCAACATATCATTCATATAGAGCAATAAGATAATGAAATCATCATCAGAGAATCTTTTCACAAATACACAGTGATTTGAAGTAGTCTTCTTATAGCCTTGATCCTCTATAACAGACTCAAACTTCTTATACCACTGTCTTGGTGCCTGTTTCAATCCATACAGACTTTTCTTCAATGTACAAACATAATCCTCTTTGCCTCTTTCTTCAAAACCTTTTGGCTGCTCCATGTATATTTCTTCTTCCAAATCCTCATGTAGGAAGGCAGTTTTGACATCCATTTGTTCAACCTCCAGGTTAAAACTTATGGCTAGCCCTAGCACTATACGTATGGACATCATTTTCACTATCGGTGAAAAAATCTCGTCAAAGTCAATGCCTTCTTTTGGCTGAATCCTTTGACCACTAATCTTGCTTTGAATCAAGGATGGTCATTATGTTCTTCATGCTGGATTTTGAACACCCATATATTTTATCAATGCTCTTTTGCCTTCTAGCAACTTCACCAACTTAAATATTTTATTCTCATGCAAGGATTTCATCTCGTCTTGCATGGTTTCTTTCCATTCTTTCTTGTGTTCATCATTCATAGCTTCATCAAAGCTTTTTGGTTCTCCCCCTTCAATAAACATCACATACTGATCAGTTGGATATCTGGTAGAAGGTTGTCTATTTCTATCAAATCTTCTTAAAGGGGCTAGAGAATTTATAGGTGCTGGTGGTTGAATATGAACATCATCATCATCCTCTAGTTTAACTTCATTGGGGGCTTCTACATCATCATCGTGTGCTTCATCTCCAACTTGTCTAGGCACCAATGTTAGAGGATTCAATCGGAAGCTTGTTGAGTCATTATCAGAGCTTGGAACTTCCTTCTCTGCCTTATTGATATCTTCTATGAATAGCATCACAACTCCTTATAAGTTTTCTGTGGACTGGTTCATAGAATCTATAGCCAAGCTGATCTTGACCATAGCCAATAAAAACACATTGTTGTATCTTGACATCAAGCTTTGTCCGTTAATCTTTTGGTATATGAATAAAATCTTTGCACCCAAACACCCGTAAATGATTGTAAGAGACATCTTTTCCCGACCATACTTTCTCTGGAATGTCATACTGAAGAGGGATGCAAGGTGATCGATTTAACACATACACGGCTACAAGTAAAGCTTCACCCCAAAATGTTTTAGGCAACTTTGAATGTGAAAGTAAACACCTGACTCTTTCCATCAAAGTTCTATTTATCCTCTCAGCTAAGCCATTCAGTTGTAGTGTTTTAGGAGGTGTCATCTGATGTTGAATACCATACTCTTTGCAATAAGCATTAAATAATCCAATGTACTCTCCACCATTATCTGTTCGAATACACTTAAGCTTCTTCCCAGTTTATCTCTCAACTAAGGCATGAAATTGCTTGAATACATCTAGCACTTGATCTTTGGACTTCAAAGTATAAGCCCATATCTTCTTGGAATGATAATCAATAGAAGTCACAAAGTACTAAGAATTACCAAGTGACTTTGGCAATAATCCGCATAAATTTGAGTGAATTAGATCTAAGACATTCTTCATTCTGGATGAAGGGAAACTCTGGAAAGAAACTCTATTTTGTTTGCCCACTAGAAATTCAGTACATTTCTTCAAATGGAACTAGTTCAAACCAGATAAGACATTCTTCTTTATAAGCTAAGTCATCCCTTTTTCGTCAATGTGACCGAATCTTCTATGCCACAAATCAGTTGTATCATCATTCTTCATTGTATTTACAACATCATTGGAAAGCTTAGCTTGCATTAAGTACAAGTTTGATTGCTTCTAACCTTTAACCAACACCAAGGAGCCTTTAGTGAGCTTCCATTTTCCATTTTCGAAAACATTTTGGAAACGCTCATCATCTAACCTTCTAGTAGAGATCAGATTCATGCACATATCAGGAATATGTCTAACATCTCTCAATAGTAGCCTCATACCATTCTCTGTCTCCAAGCAGACGTCTCTTTTGCCAATTATTTTTGATAAATTTCTATTTCCCATCATAACAATACCAAATTCTCCTCATGTATAAGATGAGAAAAATTGCTTGTGAGATGTAGCATGAATGGTAGCTCCACCGTCAATCACCCAACTAGTCTCTTAGGTTGATAGACTGATAATTTCAGTATCGATAACAATGTTAAAATCAATAATGTTACTCTATTCATCATCATTGTTCCCTTCTCTCTTCACATCTTTACCTTTATTCTTCTCCTGATCTTTCTTGAATTTTCGATAAAATATTTTGATGTGGCCTTTATTTTTACAGTAATAGTATACGACATTTGCATATTTGTTTGACTTGCCTCCGCTCTTGTCTTTAGGCTTTAGACCTTTGGATTGACTCCTCCCTCTATTTTCTATAACCAAAATTTCAGACTGTGATAAAGAGGCTGAATTATGTGATCTTCTTCTCATCTCTTCATTCAATATGCTGCTCTTAACAGACTTCATACTTACTATACCATTTTGTGTAGTATTTGTCAAAGACACCTTCAAAGTCTCCTAAGACTCTGGTAATAAAGCTAGCACCATTAGAGTAATCACCTTGTCGTCAAAATTTATGCTCATTGTTGATAGTTGATCCACAATTTCCATGTTGTTCAAGTGATCAGCCATAAAAGCTCCTTCTTGATATTTTATTTGCATCAACTTTGTCAGATAAAACAATTTGTTGTTACCAGTCTTTGAAGCATACAATTGCTCTAACTTATTCCACAACGTTCTTGCATGTGTTTCATTATAAATGTGATTGTATACATTATCATCGATAAATTGTCGGATATAACCACAGACCCGCTCATGCTCAAACTCTCATTCTTCATTGGATATAGCCTCCGGTTTTTCTAGAAAATATAGGTAGGTGTATTTTTGTGACCATCAAAAGATCCTTCATCTTGCTATGCCAAATATGGTAATTCATACCGTTTAAATTGATCATTTTGCTCATCTTCACCTCCATTTACCAAATTAAACAAAATTTGAGAGAATCGACCTCAAAAATGGAATCAGGACATCAAAATTTGGCAGAATAGATATCTTTAAAATTTTCACCGTGAGATCTGATGAATAGTAACTTATGAATAGTACTCATTGAAACAGTACTTACCAAAATAGTACTAATTAGAATAGTATCCATTGGAATAGTAATATCAAACCCCACCTAAATAGTGCTGAGGGACCCGGTACCCTTGGCCTACCAAGATCACTATTTGTTATTGTTCACCTAATTCGACTTTTTACGTTTGTTTTTTGAACGGATCGTATCAAAAAATTTCTTGCAATTTTTTCTTCCTCGTGGCATACTTCTTAATAAAAATAGTGACTCATAAGGTGTTTCCCGACCTAATATTAATAACCTCACTATTTTTCATTCCCCAACCCTTTAGGAAAAATATTTCCTAACTTTAGAACAATTTTTGTTTTTCTTTGAATGTTATTTCTATGTTTTGTTGTGTGTTTAGCAGAAGAGTTTGAGTTCCTTATATAGGCACTCCTATGCGTATTGGCCAACCTATTTACAATTCAACACCGAATTCGATACTAACTTTTCTCCCCCTGTTTTTAATTAAATTAAAACCATCGAAAGGTGGTGTCCCTTCATGTATGAGGGACCCATCAACATATATTTGTTGAATAATTTCAAGATTATATAGGTATAAGAATATACAATTGATAATAACTCAAATGATTTTAAGATTGTGTAGGTAGGAGACTCTACAATCAAAAATAACTTAAAAGATTTTTATAGGTATCATGTATACCAACAAAATATGTTTATCTACTCATTTCATAATAACTTCATAATAAACATGCTTGGTTTGAGACAATTCTAGGATAAATAATCTTATGAAAAATTTCTTTGAAAATCATACAAGTGAAGTAGTCGTCAAATTGGATCGTAATAATTATATTATTTAGATAACTAAAAAATTTAATAGTTTGCATAATTAAATTTTTTTTAAATAGATATAAATCTTCATGTATTTATTATTATATTTTTTTTATCATAACTATATTATAATATTTTATTAACAAAAAAAATTAATTATTAACATAATCATATAAATCAATTTACGAAGAATCAACTATAATCCAAATAACATAAGGACAAAATTATACACTGAAATTAAGAATCAAATATTACAATATCAAAATCAAATCTTTGTTAAATAAAAATTAACTGATTCTTATATAATGTAAAATAATATATTAATTGTAATGTATTTTATTTATAATTTAATATTGGTAATAATAATTGCATTATATTATATTTATACTATATTATATTTTTTAATTTGTATCATATATAATTGATTATATTATATTATAATATATCTTACTAAATATAATATTAATATTTAGATAAAATAATTAATAATCAATTAAATTTTATTAATGATTCTATAATTTTTTAAGGGAATGGTTTTCTTAACTTAGTTATGCTTCTGGGTTTGGAAAAGTATTTTATTTCATTTTTAATATGACTAAAATATTTTTAATTTAATTTTAAAACCGATTCTAAACCCATAAATATTCTACACATCTACATTATATTTATGAAGAAATATTTCAAGAATTAAGTTAAATATTTTTTTTGAAGCAAAGAAAACTAATTTATTCTCATTAAATTAAGATATAAAAATTGAAAGTTGTATAAAAACACCAATTTGGATGTATAAAATTAATTAGAAGAGGCAAATTAAGAAGGAACGTAAAAGCCTAATGCAAAGAATGATGCTTCGGTAGTTGCATGGAAGTGTTCATTTTTGTCTTCACGTAGAGACAGACAACAGAAGAATAAGGCGCCGGCCTCCACCTCCACATCCCTACTCTCTTCTCTTCCCTATTCTTTGTCTTCATACTGCCTAATTATTGTCACCATTCGATTTATAAATCAAAATTTCATGATTCATTAAATTAAAATAAATTTTTAAAAATTATTTTTAAAAATTAATTTTTAATTTTTAATTTAAATTTATTATCAAACTCTATTAAGTGAAATATAGAGATACATATAATCAAAGAGATGAATTTAATTTTTAACAATAAAATGTATCATTAAATGACTTATTAGCATATTAATAAGTTATTTTAGAATGACATATAAACGAGATACTAGATCAAATCATTTTATTGTTTTAGTTTGAATGGATGGTTGCTCTCCCCAAACTTTATATATGTTCCTTCCCTTGATTATCTTATCATGACTTCTTGCATCAATTTTCTACTATTTTAGAAATATTATGTTGATGGTGTGATGAGATCAATCTAACAAAAATTCATCAACTATTGAACTAAATATTTCTAGAGCTCATTATTTACACTTATGATATTTGTTTTGATGAGCAAATTGAACTCATCGAAATGTATTCATTTTGATTAGGATTCTCTATTTCATTTAGAGATGATAATTTATATATGTACATATTGTATTTGTATATAAATTTAATCAATCTTCATGAATATAATATGAATGATAAATGTATTAAAATTTTAAATTTAAATATTATGTAATTATTGATCGCTTGTTTGCGATAGTAGTTTTGAGTCCTACTTAGCTGCAAGTATACAGGTTATCGTAGTATGATATCGATCCCATGAGGATTTATGGTTTATCCGTCTCTACTCAGTTTCCTTGTTTGTTTAGGCAATTGTCATGGTTTGATGTTTGAAGGTACTAAATAATCAAGGCAGATTAAACAGTAGCAAACTCACAAATGTAAGGTTTAAACAATAGTGT
>CANYBF010923480.1:0-12550 GCA_948192965.1 Dalechampia spathulata | reverse complement strand
CGAGACTAATGAAGTACAAGGGCTTCCAAATGACCTAGCGCGTCGGGGCTTGAGGGACAAAAAGGGTGTATGCAAGAGGTTGTGAATGCAAACTAGCAACCTAAAATAAAGTACTTTCATTAGAGTTAAATAAATGAACATAATAAAATGGAACCTTTTGATTCGAAGTCGCTAGATCAAGATGTCCCCAGTGGAGTCGCCACTGTAAGAGTAGCGTACCCCGGAGACATACGTGATCGCGTATGTCAACATATGCTAAACCCTAAAAACATACGCGATCGCGTATGCTTACATATGCGGCGTGTCACAAACATACACGATCGCGTATGTTTGTACATATGCGAGGGTCTAGAAACACATGCGGCGTGTGACGTCCCAAAATGGGCCAAAATTGGCCCAGAACGGCCTAGAATCATCTGAATCAACCCGGAATGGCCCAAGACCAACCCGAAATGGTCCAGAATCATCCCGAACTTGATCTGAGTCAAGCCGGTCCAAAATTAGGGTGCGACACCTAGATATTCCTCTCATCAATCTTGCAAAAATCAAAGAAATGACTAATAAGGCAAAAGGAGAATACAAATTCATTCATATAGGTCTAATATAAGTAGGCCTAGTTCCTTTGTTCAATCTCCCAGTTGATAGTCCAGTAATAGCAGCCATTCTAGATAAAAAATGGAAAACATTCAAAGATCAATTGATCTCAGGAGTACAGACAAACCTTGCAAATGGTCTTTTCTGGTTTCAAAGTCATCCAAACTATCTTATGGCTCTGAACGATAGAACATTGGGAAATTCTTTGGCTTTAAGAATAAAGTCAAGTGGGATGAATCGAATGAATTCCCAGGCCAAGTATTTGGTGTATCACACTAGGATTATTTTTTGCCTGATCAATTCTACTAATCCTGGAGTGAAAAATATGGCAAGAATAACAGAACTGTTTGAAGAAGGTTCAGATAATTACAAACAGTTTCATAGAAAAGAAATTAATCTTGTTGAGCTTAGCTGGCCCAAAAGTTGGGTATTAACTGAACCATCTGAAACATCTAGATCTATAGGGTCTTCTCAAATTTCCCAAAAGGGTAAAAATATTATTCTTAGTTTAGAAGAGCCTATGAGAGGTTTTACCATCTCTGATCCTTAATTGAGAAGTCACATAGCTCGAAGTCCTTCCTTTAGATATGACAATATGTCACATGACCAAACTCTAAGGAGGTCAATTGACATACCTCAGAGAATCCTTTCTGATTCTGAAATAGTTGAAAGTCATGAAGAGCCTTTGATACGAAGGAATCGACACACTCTAGATAGAACTTCCAATGTTCAAGAAGAGGATGGTCAATCATCAACTGCTTAGAAAATAATAGGATACAAAGACCTGAGTATTCATATATTTGCAGAAGATGATGAAAATCAAGAACACCTGAGAGCCATGAGACACATCCCTATCATTCCTGAAGTTGTACGAGAAATACAGAAGATTTCTCAATAACGTTCCATTCCTTTCAACGAGGTTTGGAAACTGGTCTCTGATAAACCAGTGGCATCATAAAGACTCTGTAGTCTAGAGGAAACAAATTTAAGCACATATATTGAAGTAACATTCAAATTCCCTGACTATTATGAGTATTTTATCGATGCGTTGATCGATACAGGAGCAACTATCATTAATGCAAGACCAAATGCATTACCTGATGAATGGTGGCAGCCATTGGCAGACCCTATGGTTCTTAAAATGGCAGGAGGAGAGGTAAATATTATTACCCATTATGCAACAAATGTTCCTATTACTCTAGGAGCTACTCAATTCACCATTGCTAAACTCCTAGACTTCCCTGACTTAGATGTCGATCTTGTTTTAGGAAATGCCTTTTTAAAACAACATTGCCCCTTCGTTCAAAATAAAACTTCAGTTGCTCTTACCAATGTTCAAATTCCGATCTTGGTCACTCCCAAACTTAAACTTAAGTTTGGCTTTTATCTTGTCAAAATCTCTACCATATGTGGAACACTTCCTTGTGAACCAACTTTCAGAGTGCTCACCCAGCGTGGTGACTCCTGGCTGAACCTTTTATTTTCGCAATAGTAAGAGTCAACTGATACCAATTGGTATGATCAATTGTGTACTGAAACATAAGGTATAATAGGGAATTCTATTATACGAAGCATGCAGACAACTAAAACCAAATGGGATAAGTTCATAGTAAAGCTTGCTGATAACTTTAGTGAAGATTCGTTAAAGTTATGGGTTCTAAATGGTATTAAGGCCAAATTAGAATTAAAAGATCCAAATACTATCATTAGAGCAAAGAATATCACCTATTCTGGAGAAATGATAGAAGAGTTTGATAAGCAAATTCCTAAATTGCTTGATAAAGGCTTGATTAGAGACAGTGTTAGCCCTCATTCTAGCCCAGCCTTTATGGTAATTAATCATGCAGAACAAGTAAGAGGAAAAGCGAGAATGGTCATTAATTACCGCCAGGTAAATAATGCTACAAAAGATGACGGATACAAAATTCCAACAGCAGGAGAGATAATGGACAGGTTAAGTCTCCAACAGCCTTCCATTTTTTCTAAATTTGACTTAAAAAGTGGTTATTGGTAGGTTAAAATGGAAGAAGAATCAATACCTTTAACTGCATTCAATGCTCCTCAAGGTATATATGAATGGCTGGTCATGCCATTCGGTTTGAAGAATGCTCCTAGCATTTTTCAAAGAGAAATGGATAATGCTTTCAAAGCATTAAAACAATTCTGTATGGTTTACATAGATGATGTGCTAGTTTTTAGCAATACTGAATCAGAGCACATGAGTCATTTAGAACAAGTGACTGATATCTTCAAAAAAGAAGGTATGATTCTATCTGAAAGAAAAATAGAATGGTTCAAGGATTGAATAAAATTCTTAAGAATAGAAATAGCTAAAGGAAAAGTGTGGCTACAAGCTCATATATCTGAAAAAATAGCTATGTTTCCTGATGAATTGGAGGATAAGAAGCAAGTATAAAGATTTTATGGTCTTGCTAACTATGCTCGACAGTTTGTTAAAAATTTGTCCAAATACTTAGGAAGAATTTCCAAGAAAACTTCTGACAAAAATACTTGGTATTGGGATGATGATGATACATAAGCTGTGAAGCAGGTAAAAGAAAAAATGAGAAATTTGCCTTGTTTAAACTTACCTTCAGATATAGATTAATTGGTTTTAGAAACAGATGCTTCAGAAAATAGTTGGGGAGCCGTCCTTAAAATTAAAGGCCGTAAACCTGAGCCCATCTGTAAGTATTGGTCTGGAACGTTCAAAGGTTCAGAGGTAAATTATCCAATTCACGAAAAAGAAACCCTTGCTACAAAAAATGGTATGAAAGCCTTTTATATTTTCTTGGCTCCCAAGAAATTTATGCTTAGAACTGATTCTCAGTATGTCAAAAGGTTTATGCATTTAAATTTCAAAGAAACTAGGCAAACTCGTTTGTTGAGATTACAAGAATGGTTTAGTTATTACAAGTTTGATATTGAATATATCCCATCTAATAAAAATGTAATAGCTGACTCTCTTTCTCGTGAACTTACAGATATAAAGGATGGATCCTGCTGCCAAAAACAAGCTTTGTTGGATATGCAAGAAACAAAGGCATATCAGGAAGCACTGCCCTGCAAAAGAGAAAGAGAACTAAGAGCGAAGGCTCTGAGAGCATAGGCTCTGGTCCTATACGGATGATGAAGAAAGCAAACGTTCCTATGAACCTGCTTTGTTGGAACTGCAAGAGGCCTGGACATAGGCATTTAGGCTGTGAATACAGGAGTGCTGAAGAAGTTCTGGACAAATGGATTAAACAGCAGAAAGTCCAAAAAACTTTACAATTGGACTTGGCTCTTTTCATCAAAAAATAAAAGAAAGAGCGGTTACAGTTTGATAAAGAAAGAGAAAGAAAAGGCAAGGCCTCGGCCCAAGAAGAAGGCCCAATCGAGAGTAAACCCTGCTCTGGTGACAACGGTCACATAATGGAAGCATGGAGACCCCACTAAGCCAATTCCTAATAATCTGATAATGGTTAGGTTGGGAGAAGATGAATTCTCCAGTGACGATCTTCTAGATGAAGAGGAGAACCCTCTTGAAGAAGAAGAAACAGGTTTGCTTGGTGAACCTTCAGGGAAGTTTGATTATCAGGTAAAATTTTCAAAGCCTGTGCATTTCAACACCCCCTTTGAAAAAATTGAGCCGTCAGGATGGAAGGACAAACAGGGAAGAGAATGGGATGAACCAGAAGAGCCTAGAAGGTTCGAAAGTCCTATAAAAGGAGATGCTCAGAAAGCATGGACTAATATAGTCGAGAGCTTTCAAAAGAAAGTTTTTGGTTGTACTCACAACTCCAGAAAGGTGTATCTAAGATGAACACTGACCATCTAAAAGATACCATTGAAAGAGTTACTAAATGCATCGAAAAGCTTGAAAAATAGCTTGGTCTCTGCACAAGAGGTGAAATGGAGTTTGCCAATCAGATCGAAGAAAGAAACTAGCTAGTGAGAAGAATGGAGATGTTCCTACCAAAGGAGGTTCAAGAAAATATTGGAAAAGAAGTAGCCAACTCGGTGGATAGAATGTTCAAGAAAGCAGTCCAATTTTATCCATACATTCACTTCACACCAGAAGGATGGATGAATTTGTAGATCAAAGCGACAATGGTAATAAGAAGTCTACATCTAGTAGATGCTAGATTTATCAGAATTCTAAAACTTGACCTGGATAAGCTAATCGATGGATTACCCAGTATTGTGAAAGAACTCATCAAGAGGATGGAAACGAAGCCTGGACTAATCACCTGTATAATCACCAGCACCATCATGGAGTATGAAGAAGATATAACTCCCAGGTATCTGTATCAAATTTGGAGATTGCAGTCAAACTCCAACTATCAAATGGTGAAACCACAGAGGATCCAATCGATAGTTACAGAGAATTAATGGAGAATCTATGAAGCAAAGAAAGAAATCAATAAAGCCAAAGCCATTGAAACGTTCAGAGAAACTGTCATGGATTTCTACCGAAACTGGGATTATCTCTTTCTGGGAGATGACAGAATGCTGGTTACAGCTCACATAGATGAATTTCCCCTATCAAAATTTAAATATTACAGATGGGAAGATTCGAAGTTTTGTTCAAGGTGAGAAACGAATTATTGAACTCTGATATTGGTTTGAAGATTTCTTAGATAGATTTAATTTCAAAAGCTAGACACTTGAGCTCTGGAAAAAGATCTATCAAGAAAAGGAACGTCAAGAAGGAATTAGGCATGGAAACAACGAAGAACAAGAACTGGAAGAAGATCCAAAAGAGGATCCAGAAGAAGAAGAACAATATCTGATGGACATAGCAGGAGCTAATCAAGATGGATACTGACAAAGAACTGTCAATCATGTTGCCTAAGCAAGGTGGCCCAGTGTTACGAGATAGATAAGAAGGAATCTTATCTCTACTGACAGAGATGACCTTCCTTATTTATCTGATAGTAATTATAAGTTTGCTTTTATGAGTATGGGTACTGACACCCACTATAATTTGCTTTTCACTATACATATGTGATAAATGTATAAAGCTGGCTAAAATGGTACAAAAGACACCAGCTGTGATTGCTTTTGTTTTGGCGTGTTATGTCAATTATTAAGATTCCTGACTAAAGGAATCTGGTCCTAGTTCCAGTCACGAGTCTTAAAAAGACATCTTAGAACCCAGTTGGCTTGTCTTTTTATGATGGATGATGTCCATTAGCTTTTGTAAAAGATAAAGAGGAATCTCCTTTTTATCTTGTCGGTTAATCATTCTACTTTTGAGCTGGCAAATGGCACTAGAGGCACCAGCACTTGTATTATAAATACCTCTTCAGTTTCTGAAGAAGGGGAGGGAAAATAAACACAAACGGTTTCTATCAAACTCTCTTAAACACTCTAATGCCTTCTGCCATTATCGAAAAATTTACAACAAGCATGTGTTTGCTAGATCTCACAAACCTTAGCAAAGTTAGAGATTTAAGAATAGATCTAATTCAAACAGGAAGATTTGTACACAAAGAGCATTGGAAAAATTACGATCAATATTGTGATTGCAGAGAGTCACAACGAACGTTAGAGTTAATTAACCGAATCATCAGGTTTCTTGATGAAATTCTCTCCCCTACACCTCAGCATATTTCTTCAGAACGGTCTGAATCAGAAGGAGTGCCAGTAAGACCTCAAAGAGAAGGCAGTCAAAGCACAAAAGATCCTTCAACTCATTGCCTGTGACGGGCAGGAAGAAATAGATTGTGGAAGCAAAGTGGACCTAGTCAATTTGAGGTATAGGTTCTTATCTAATAGTTATATCTATTTGTAAAATGTTATATTGTGCAGACTTCTTATAACAAAAGAAGTAAGGGATTGAAAGAAATCCATTGTGTTGTGATAATAAAAGTGTTATGTGTTTTCTTAATTTTGTTTAATGTCTAAAAGTTATCCACATCCTGACTGTTTTCATTTAGATCACGGTACTGATAAAGTTCCTGTAATTGGATTGTTAAATTCTGTTATTGATAATATTAATTTAGTAAAATTAGACTTGGAAAACTTAAATCAAAAAATAGATTTGTTTGTTAAGCAGTTAGAAGAAGTATCTTTAAATCAAAAAGAATTTGAAAAATATTTTATTGAAAATAGATCACCTTTAGGATTCGTAGCAAGTAATAGGTATTTTAATGAATATAAAAAATTAGAAGAAATAAGAAAAACTAGGCATTAGAATTAATTAAGCAAGATCCCTGAGTAGTTCTTAATTTTCTGCCTTAAAGTATTAAGTAAGAGCAGACTCGCAAAGATTGGTATCAGAGCCTTGTTTAAGGTTTTAGGTAGAATTAGAACTAATTAAACCAAATAATTAAGTTGTGTGATTTTTAGGTGAATATTAGAAGTATAGGGTAAAATTAGAATAATAAAAATATAATTTATCTTTATTAGGCATGTGGTCCTAGGTATAAAAACCCCAAACAAAAAATTTTAAAAATTTTCATAGTAATACAAGAATAAAAAATCTGTTTACATTTAATATAGAAATCACCCTTTAATGTTGTGCATAGGGATGCTGATAGAGTTGAGCATTGGGTTTGTAAGAATAGTAGTGCTTCGTTGGATTCAGGGATTGAGGATTTCTTCCCTCTAAGATCGAATGATATTGGGCTGTTAAAAAATACGCCAGTTCATTTTCCGCAAAAATATAATTAACAACGGAAATGTACTAATTCTTACTAGTCTTTTATTTGAATAATAATTTAATAATTAAAAATTAATTTTTAATAATAACATAATAGGCTGAGATCTTTAAAATTTCTTTCAAAATTGTAATTTTCTTATTTATTTAATTAAAAATATACGTATTTATTGTAATTCTTTTCACATAACTTCTCGTAAAATAAAAAGAAAATAGGCAAAAACAAATTCTTTGGCAGCGCGTGAACTTGAGGCGTGTAGTTCGAACAAGGCGGCTATATCGGTAAGGGTCCTACAACATCGGACGCGTAAGATTCATCTCATCTTCTTCCTCCAGTCAACTGCTCCCGTATAAATCACTCTTCTAATTTGCTTCCTCTCGTCAAAACCATCAAAAAGACGCCGGAAGTCAATCAAAGCAACAAGATGATGTACGATATCCTAATACAAGCAGCTCTGATTCTCATATCGGTAATCATGTACCTAGCTATGCACAACGTCCCTCAAAGAGCTCTAGCCAAGTTTCGAGAATATCGTGGCCGAGCCGGAGCCGAAGCAAAACGCCAATTTGTCATCGGCGCACAGATCCTCGCCAAATCTAGATCTCCATCCAACTCGCAATCCCAAAGAATATCCTTAGCCAAACAAGCCGAAGAAGCTGCTGATAAAGCCATATCTCTCGATCCAAAAGATGCAGCGGCTCATATATTGAAAGCTCTAGCTCTGGATCTACAAGGATTTAAATCCTCTGCTCTCGATTCCCTTGACGTGGCGCTATCTCCGTTAGCCGTGAAATCGCTGAGCGAGGGAGAAAAAGGAGACGCGCTCTTCAAAAGAGCCGAGTTAATTATGGGAATGAGTAACAAAGAGAAGAAGGTTGAATCGGCGATTGAGGATTTGCGTTTAGCGGTTAAACTCAATCACGAGAATGCAAATGCTTTTAGGTTGTTAGGTGAGTGTTATGAGGCCAAGGAAATGCAAGAAGATGCTAAATCTGCTTATGAAGAGGCTCTGAAATTAAATCCTGATTTAGCTTTGGCTAAAGACGCAGTAGACAGATTGGGGACCTCGTAGCTAAAACGACACGGTTTGGATTCTCTATTATCATCTGATATCGTCAAGTATTGGAGGTTGTATAATTCTGTTTGGTGAAAATTAAGGCTTCAGTTTAAGGAAATGCTTCCAGAGGTAGACGCACTTTCTTTTTTCTTAAACAAGTACCCACGAATTGACAAGTAACTCTGTTTGGCTAGTAATATTTCTGAATTTGTTACTATTTATCTTTCTGCACGGTATTAATATTAATAGGCTTGAATGGATTAATTAAAATATTAATAAGTTAATTTTAAATATCACAATTTTTTCGAACATCACCTACTAAATAAATAAAATTGATATATAGATCTGTCTTTCAATCCTTCTAATTTTGTTCAAACAACAAAGTTTATTGCATTACTTTCATCTTAGCAAAATATTACTTAACCATGGCAATGAATGATATAGCAACAAATGAGGCCTAAATATATATATATAAATAATGTTGTTATTTCAAATTTAATATAGTGATCAAAATGAGGATAAAATTGAAAAATTGAATTGATTTATAATTTTGGTTTGATTTATGAAGCCACTATTCCAAATCAATGACTGATGCCATTCTGCATTTATACAAACGTAAATGGGCATATTTTTTGTTTCCCAAAAAATTGAAAAGGATGATAAAAAAACCCGATGGAAGAAGAGAGGAAGAGCCGAGTACATCAAACTCTCTTCTGTTACTTCTTGCTCTCTTTCGCCTTTTTCCTCTGGTTTTCTTAAAACTACTGTTTAGAATAGATTTTGGCATTTCATTGTTAAATTCTCATCCTTCTTTCTTTTATACGTCTAGTGTTTTGTTTTTCCTCTTTGCTTCCATGGCTGTGCCTAAGCTTTTCTATTCCTCTTTTTGAAATTCTATCAACCATTAAAAGTGAAGGGATTTTACTTCCTCTTATCGGACAGTTCAAATTTGTAGATGAATGCTAAGTCAAGTTTTCGAGGAATGTAATGGAAATTTTTGCCCTCTAAGGTGTGAAGTGAACCAGCAGATGCTTCATATTCAAACAGTTTAAATTTAATCCTTTTTTTTTTTAATTAAATCCATATATTTTTTAACATGAAATATTATGCTTCATATTCAAACATGTAAATGCTTAAAATGTACACCAAATAAATTACAATTTAGTTTTCATTATCTTTTCTGTTACTTTTTTGTTATTTTTGAATTTCTATAATTATTTTTTATTTAAATTATAAATAAATAATAAAAATGTTATACATCTATTTTAAATATCTATCAACTAGATATATACAATTTAAATATTTTAACTATTATTTTCAAAATAATAATACTATACGGTAAATATTTTAAATATCTTGAGAATTATTTTAAATACTTTAGCATTATTTTGAAAGTAATAATACAACATTATAGACTTTTTAAAATATTTATAAATTAATTTTTTGTAATACAAATTAATAGTTGTACTTGATGTAAGTAATTTTTTGGGAGTACGAAATAGTTCAATCTAAAAATATTTCAAAGTACAATTGATATATAATAAATTTTATTTATTTTTATTTTTTATGTTAACTTGAATGATCAAAATTATCATTTTAAAATAGAAAGTTATGCATGAAATATTCAAAAAAATAAAATTAAAAATTAAAAAACTAAGAACTATTAGATCATTAATTATAATTTTTAAAAATTATGAATGAATAATATAAAATATGATACATCCTTTTAAATATTTTCCAAAGTTATCCATGTATATATTTGTTTATATATGTATATATATGCACATGCACACAACAAATTTTAAAATCAAATTTCAAAAATATTTAGGATATTTATAGTATAGTATTAATATTTTGAAAAATAACAATTGAAATGATTATATAATTGATAAATATCTAAGATGTACAATGTTTTTTATGATTTATTTATAGTCAATTTTTAAAATATAATTATAATTAAATTAAAAATATCAAAAAATATTGAAAAACTAAATTGCAACTTATTTTATTTGTCATGTAATAGGAGAATGCTTATATGTTTTAATAACAAAGGTTTGAAGTATACTTATTTCACATTTTAAACGTTAAAAGTTTAATTAATTGAAAATAAAATTGCCCCTTGCTACAAATTTAGGGGCAAAATGCATATTTTTCCTTAATTCATTCAAGTTTCATTTTATTATTTTAGTTTTCATCCAATATTAAATTTGAATTTTATTAACTTAAATGTTAAAAATATATTTATCCTTAATTTATTAATCATTTATTTATGTCACATCTGATTTAAAGAAATATGTTTTTGTATAATGATTAATAAATTTGTTATCAATATAAATCTATTGATCACCCTACCAGGAATACATAATTTATTTTATTTTATAAATCATAAAATGTAATAAAATATATCTTATTTGTAAATTTGATTGTTAACTCATTTACTTGTGTCTTTCATGCAATTATTAGGTAGTTTTACTATTTTCATCTCATATATGTTAGACCTTAAGTTTTGATGTATGAGTCACGTGTGAGTCAATTTAAGTTATTTGCAATTTTTCATAATGTTTTATGGGTTGGTACAGACGTACTAGTGTTGGTACGGGCGTACCAAATGTTGTTGAGTGGTATGGCCATACGGCTAACCGTACCTAGTAAGTACTGGTTTATAGAGTTTGGTACGGGCGTACCATTGGGTGGTACGGCCGTACGCGAACTCTCAGGAAAATGGTTTGTCATGAAACCTATTTTGGTATGGGCGTACCATTGGTAGTACGACCGTACACGAACTTGCAGGAAAATGGCTTTGTCAGGAAACCTTATTTGGTACGAGCATACCAAGTAATGGTACAACCATACCACCTTTTCCTCTCTTTTTCTAACAGATATATTTGAATCCGTATGGGCGTACGAAAATAGTACGGCCGTACGTGACTTATAAAACAGACTTTTAAGTTTGTCAAACGACTAATTTTAGTGAAGAACTTTCATTACTTTGAATTCTAACGTGCTAAAGATTGCAAAGCATATTTTCCTTGAGCTTATTCATCAGATTCAAGTAAGTTTGAGCTTGTACTCCTCATTACTTTCTTGTTTGTATTCTTACAACCTAGAGATTAGGTTTTATTATTTATGGGATTAGTGTGTGATTAATCCTTGGGGATTAATTTGTAATTGAGTAGCCTGTGAGAACTGATATTGTAAAGGTTTGAATGTAATCCTTGAAAACACTAGGGTATTGGATTCATTTGGGAATCCATTTGTAATTGATTGATTTTAGTGGAACCTTAAATTGAGACTTAGGAGAAAGTGGACGTATGCAAGAGTTTGGCCGAACCACTCTAAAATCGCACGTGTTGCCAATAGTATAGGGAATTTCATTTGGTATCAGAGAATTTGGTGCTCATTGTTGGAAGAAGTAAAATTCTTGAGCTAAAGATCCTATGGCAACCATTGAGAGTCAATCACATACAAGAGCCCCATACTTCGATGGGACGGATTATTCGTATTGGAAGCATCAAATGGAAGTATTCTTGGATAGCAGTGGAATTGAGTTGTATGATTTGCTGAGGAAAGAGTACTCACCTCCCACAATCACAATTGATGGCATTGTCTCACTTAAAGATAGAGATGATTGGACAGTAGAAAAAATGAATGCAAATTATCAGAACAAAAAGGCAATGAACATTCTCTATCGTGCCATAAGTCATGAAGAATTTGGTAGAGTATCCCATTGTGTTACGGCAAGGCAAGTGTGGATTGCCTTGGAGACTCATCACGAAGGAACCAACTAAGTACAGAATAAAAAGATTCAGTTGCTGACTTATGAATATAAGCTATTCAAGATGAAGGCAGATGAGTCAATCTCTGAGATGTATAATTGACTCATGGTGATCACAAATGGATTGATGAAACTTAGCAAGATGTATCAAAAAGAAGATATCAACAACAAGATCTTGCGAGTGTTACCAAAGAAGGATTGGGAGGCTCGAGTAACATCAATCGAAGAAGCAAACGATTTGGCTATGTTGTCTACCGATGTGCTTCTAGGGAAGCTTCTTACACATGCGATTACCCTTAAGCAAGGGGTAGAGGAAGCAAGAGAAGAAGGACTGCACTTAAAGCTATAAAAGAGAAAGATTCCTCTTCCACAGGTGAAGGGGATATTGAAGATAAAATGGCTCTTCTCTCCAAGCATGTCAAAAATTTCCTCATGAAGAAGAAGAAGTAAGAAAGGGATGACAAGAAGCCATTCGAG
>CANYBF010923310.1:0-21791 GCA_948192965.1 Dalechampia spathulata | reverse complement strand
GCCATCCTCATACACATACCAATCATCATTCAATCATGCAAATACTAGCATTCATCTAAACTTAGGCAAACAAACATATAAGGCTCCTAGGGTTTCCATGTGGGTGTAACACAACCTTTCTATAAACATGCATACTCCTATGACCAATATCGCATCATATCCATCATTACAGATATACATGTACACATACACGTATACAGGCATATGTACACCCTAGAAATCATACACATATATGCAAACTACTAAGGTCCTAAACGTGGGTGTAACACCTTACAAATACTGTCGTATTTCCACGATTTTCAATTAGCTTTAAAAGTTTAAATATTATTTTATAAAACAATTATTACAACTAATTTTTTAAATATTTAACCATTTGAGGTGAAGATTTAATAGATTTTTAAAAAATTTTAAAAGTGAATAAAAATTTGTAAAAATATAATATTTTTTATGAAAATTTTTTATCACACCCCCGACCCAAGACCCAAGGGGTGACGACATGATCCCGTAGCATAACCATCGCTTTTCCGTCTCAGGAAAACAATAATTATACTACAAGGGATTTTAACCTCTAATGCTCGTATAAAAATCCAATAAATAAAAGGATATAAAAATAAATACAAAACCCTGGATATATATACATGGATTCTTATACAATACATTTAGTATACTGCCAAATCCTAATACAAAAGGGTCTATGCACAAATATACGAAACCGCAGGAGTCCGTCCACAAGTCCAAGACACGACCAACTGCTGTATCTTTAATCCCGGTGCTCACCCTCTGAACTCGGACCTACGTTCATCAAATGATAAACACTGAGAATAATCTTAGTGGTGTTAGGAACACAAAGCATATCATATACATACACACCCAATGAATATAGTATACAGCCAAGCATACGGCACACAGCCAAACACACAGCACACAGCCAGTCTCACGGCATACAGCCTATCGCATAATCGTGAATGTTCCACAATCAATCATACAATGCACTCGCCCTCATTTGGTACTTCTCGTGCTCTTTTAGGAGTATCGCTCACCCCTTCACCATATTGATCAATACCGGCACTTCTCGCACCTGTAGGGTAATACTCCTTTCATATCAATCGGTACCTTTCGTACCTTTCATATCGCCACCCTTATTGCACCCCCTCACATGATATGCTATGCAAGCAATCATAATGCATGAACAAGCTAATCATCCAATAATCACAATGCATGTTCCTTCCCGGAACTAATAGCCATACATACGTTCCTTCTCGGAACTCATAAACCACAATCACAATCATCAAAAGCATAAACAAGCATAATCACAAGAGATTCAATCCCCAAGCATCAATTCTAGGCTTACATGGCCTTAGAACCATTAAAGCAAGCATAAGCTTAGATAACTAGCATAAACAAGAAGCATCTAGCACAAACGAACATAAAACTAGCACAGACGCAGGTTAGCAGCCGAGTAGTAAACACGGATCCCAAGGCAACCATTCAGCAAGAGTCTTTGGAAGGCAGGGACTTAGATTAGTTTAATGTTGTATTTGTGTTCTCCAGGCAGTAAATGTAATATATGTGCTTGAATGTCCTTATTATTATTCTGCAAGTTTATTTATTGTGATTGCCGCATGTATGCTAACTATTAGGAAGGTTCATCCCTTGTAGGGTATATGACGGTTTTCTTAAGGGAAAGTGTTATGTATTATACGGGAGCATATTACTCCAGGTGGGCTGGGTGTGACAATACAAAGCCATAATCACCTTAAATTTATTTTTTTATTATCGCATGGCTACCATGTTATAGTTGCTGCAATACCATAATTATTTTGACAATTGCTATCTTCTTCTTTTTTTTACTTTCTATTACTGTAACACTATCATTGTATTGTTATTCTTGAGATGTAAATGAACTGAAATCGAGTTTTATTTAGCTCAAATTTAACTATTTATAATTGAGTCGATCTCAAGTTAAATGTTTTAAAATTTTTATGTATTACGAGCTTAAATAAACTTAATTGAGCCATAAATGAGTATAATAAACATAAATTTTAATATAATTTTTGTTATTTAAAAAATAAAAATTTATTAATAAAAGTATTATATTTCATAGATATTTCTAATTTTATATCAATAATTAAATTAAAAAATATATTTATATATTTATATAATTATAAATTTATAGATTATATATTTAAAATTAAAATTTTCTATATAAATTAATGAATTAACTCATGAATTTCTTATCAAGCTGACTCACGAGCTTAAACAAGTCGAGTATTATCTAGCTTAAGTTCTGCTTATTTATTAAACGAGCTTGAATAAACTTTTATCGAATTGAGTTTCAAGTAACCCATGAACGACTCGGCTCGTTTACATCCGTCGTTATCTTTATCATCGACAATAACCACTATATTTTTCTTCTTCTTTATTATTTTTATGTAAACACATTAGATTTGTTATGTTTTCTATTACTATTGTTTTTAATCTAAAATATTATTTATTATTTACAATTTATTTATTTTTCATTGATATATAGTTCTGAAAATATAAATATTTACCTTTATATATAATATAATAGATATAATAGATAAATGTATTTACTATTATATATTATATAGTACATAAATATATTTATTATTATAGATAAATATATTTACTGATATATATCATATAATTTATTAATATATATAATATAATATATGTAATAAATAAATTTATTGAAACAAACACAATTACCTTAACTGGTACTAATAGCTCGAACATCCAATTACACTAAAAATTCATCTAGAAATATTTGTCATGAGCTTTTATACACAATTGCTTCATAGAGAATTGAGCGTAAGATAATTGATGCAACAACCCATGTTCGAGTGCGCATGGAACCGAGTATGATAGATAAAGTATATGATTTGACGGTCAAGTATTATAGCTTTGGGCATTACCTAATGTGGAAGTTAGTTATATTAATTGCAATATCCGAAATGGATGGTTGGGGTACAAATGATTACCATATTGAAAGGTATGAAATCAGATAGTTATATTAATTGATTCCCAGTATTTTAATGCTTATTAAATATGATTTTCAATTATTTATTGAACTAAAAAAATATCGGTTCAGGTTCCGTGTAAATTGCCAGGATGAGTGCAATATTTGTGAAGCCCAGAGTTAAGTGCACGCAATTCTAACCCATCGTAGCCCATTATGTAATGTATTAGATCTTGCCCTTCAGAATTCAAGCTGCCAGGAGGGCAATCCGTGTGCACGCATTTTAAGAGCATCGTGACCGTCAAACTAGAGATAATCTACGGTCCGAAACCGTCATTTCAAGCGCCTTTTGGACAAGGAGTTAAATTTAATTCCCGCTTAGAAGAACTACTCCTATTGGCCAATTTGCGACATACACGGATTGCAATCCGTGCCAACTTCTTTTAATTGATATCAGCCGCTGATTATCTGCTCAATCTACGGATCAAAATATGTCTCCCGCTAAGTCCCAAACCCTAAAATTCCAGTTCGCGCTATGGACGCACCCACATCCCCTCTAATATAAATAAGCCCCAGAATTCGATCAAATCATATCATATCCACAGCAATCAAATAGGCTAGAACCCAGCATCAATCAAGTATCAATTTTCATTGTCTAGTTGAGATGGCCAGAACCAAGCAAACAGCAAGGAAATCCACAGGAGGAAAGGCTCCAAGGAAGCAATTGGCAACAAAAGCAGCTCGCAAATCAGCACCAGCAACCGGCGGTGTGAAAAAGCCTCACCGTTTCAGACCAGGAACTGTCGCTTTGAGAGAAATCAGGAAGTACCAGAAGAGTACTGAACTTCTGATCCGAAAGCTTCCTTTCCAGAGGCTAGTGAGGGAAATTGCCCAGGATTTCAAGACCGATCTTAGGTTCCAGAGCAGTGCCGTTGCTGCTCTCCAAGAGGCCGCCGAGGCTTATCTCGTTGGGCTTTTCGAGGATACAAATCTTTGCGCTATTCATGCCAAGAGGGTTACCATTATGCCTAAAGACATTCAACTTGCTCGAAGGATTAGGGGTGAACGCGCTTAAGTTCGATTGTTAATACCTTTGTTCTATTGACATGTTTTAGGATCTCTCTCTTTTCTCTATTTGAGACTCTAGATGTTTTTCTCCTTGTAAGATTGTTTGGAATGTAATGGAAATATTATGTTGTGCTTCAATTTCGTCTTCCTTTACCCACCGTTGTCCTTCGATCTGTTGTTTATATGCCAGTGTCCTTGATAATGGTCTAGACATGAATGGACAATGATTCTAACAGGAATCATTCAGGAAGCTAGAAACTCAACCAATAGCGTTGAAGGTTTAACAGGTGTCTGTTTCCAAGATGTTGCGGCCGTAAGTATCACCTTCCCTATATCTATTTAATCAAATGCTATGTCGCTGTTACTGGGGAAGATTATGATGCAAATGTGAATCTCGTAGCCTGTATTTCTGTGGTTCTACGAAAAGTTGCCATGGAAGGAATACTGTAACATAAATTTCACATGAATCCCCGTAGGGAAAACGTCAAAGAGCGGCAGAGAGTGGTGTGAGAGAACAAACTAGTCATTGTTTTGGTTGGTTGTTTCTGTATGCTCAATCTGTAAATAAGAAAAAATATAATTAAAAATTGAGTAGTAAATAAATTTTATTAATTTAAAGGAATATATAATCTCTAATATTTTTGTAATAAAAAATTTCATTTTTTAAATTTGAATCTTGAAATTCAATTTAAAAGTTGTTGAAAGTTAATTTGCTTTCAAATAATAAATTAAATAATTTAATTACTCTAAAAATTAATTAATTAATGAATTAATCAATGTTATTTATTATATTAAAATAATGATGTAATCTTGATAGATCAGAATTTATTTGATTGATGCAGAATTTATGATATGGATATCTATTGTTTCCCTGATTGATAATGAGCGAGGAGTACAGATGAGGCCTATGCATGGAATGGTTGGGTCGATATCATCGTTTTCCAAGGAATTCATGTTGTCTCTGCATAAAGGCCCAGTGGCCTTGGATGATGTGTAGCGTGAAGGGAGTTTGGTGCAGCTTGTGTATAGCTAGGAACAGAATTAGGCAATCAAATGGGAAAGCTAAGAACTGAACATTCAGCGATTTGGTCCTGAAATATGGTCCGAATCATGTCGAAGTTTGCCTTCAGTACCTAGTGCATCAGCTTCAAGTGGCCCGCTTTAAGTAGAGCAACGACAGTTAACTACACTAGCTGTCGTGGCCTCAAGAGGGGCAGTAGGGATCGTATCATTTAGGATAGGAGAATGATAACTTAATCCTGATTTGACAATCAAATCAAATTAAATCACACTTTAAATCAAATTGAAATTACATTATATTATTATTTAATTGATATAATTAATTTTTGATAATTTTTACTTATCCCTACATATAATATATAATTTATTATGATTTTAAAATTATGAAGAATAAACACATTTATATACTGATTATATAAATGAAATATAGACAAAAAAAAATGCATATATACATGCACAATACAACAAAAATAATTATCAAGTCCTCTTATTAATTGGCTAATTTCTTTTAATGTGGTATCTTATATCTTGTGATAAAGTACATGGTATATCTATATCATTTATATGGGTTATAAATTAAAAATATCTGATTATTTTCAAATCCATAAATTATAAAATATTTATTTTTTATATTTAAGTGACATTCAATAATTAATTAGACAACTAAGAGGATACAATTCCGTATAACATTGAAATATATATATATTTTTGAAAAAAATGGATATTAATGTTATTATTTTATTCTTATTTTTAAAATTTTAAAATCCTGTCTCTATTTTTAATTTTTGAAAATTATTTTTCTTTTAGATCATTTAATAATATAATTTTTATAATAATATTAAAAAAATTAAATAAGATTTTATAAAAAATTATTAATTTGGATTTTAAAATTCTATTTTTAACTATCTATTTGATTTGAAATATTTGAAATAAAGTATTTTATCAAATACGTATATTTGATAAAATATTTTTTTTAGTCCATAAAATTGAGAATAAAATATAAATATTTCCTCAAATATCATATAATTTGAATATCTCATTTTTGTAATACTTAAAAATACTACCTAATGTATCATTCCTAACATTTTTAAGATTTGATATTTATATATTTTACATATTTTATATTTTATTTACAGTTATACTTATAAATACTTTCAATCAAATAATATATTTTAAAATATCTATATTTATTAAATATTTAAATTTAAAAAGATATATATTTCAAAATTTTATAAACCAAATCTATCATTCATACATTTATTTATTATTTTAAATTAAATAATTAATCAAAATACTAATTTAATTTTATTGAATATTTCGATTTGAAAACACTACACGAATAATCAATTATCAACAACTAATTATAAAAACTATTTGAAATAACTATTAATTACTAAAATAATTGATATTTTTTGAACAAAACATATATATTTGCTATTTTTTTTTAAAAAAATCATGAAATTAATATGAAAACCTCTAAAAAACAATTATGATATGGATGAATATATCTATATATTACCCACACATAGTTGGCCACTAAAAATTGATAATATCAAAACCCTATAATGAGATTGCCACTATGGTGTTGAATGTACAATACCCTCATACGCTTTAAACCTATATTTAATTTTTCTTAAATCTTTTTTTTATAAATATTTTCAATACTTATTATTTCTGTAATTTTATTAAAACGCGGTATTTATAAGAATTTTTTTACAAAAATAAATAATGTGGTGAAATTTTATTTATTAATTTCATGTAATTATGTTTAGTTTAAATGAATTAAGTTATTATACTAAAATTATTTACGACAATCTATTTTATATGAATATTTGTTTGTAAATAAATATATTAAATCATGGAAAAAATTAACAAAATAAAATCTTAATATAAACGTGATGTTTTAAAAATAATAAATAATTGAATTATTAAATCATGAAAATATGTTTTTTACTCTCAGAGCTCTTGCCAATGGCAATCTTCATGTTTGTTTTTCCATTCCTTCTTTTATTTTGGAATTATTATTCGTTATAATTATAAAATTTATTAAAAGTAGATTAAAATTTATATTAAAAATATAAAAATTATGTAAAAATATATATTCCGAATAAAAAAAACTATAATGAGTGTGACTCCTAATTGGAATTAAACTGAGAAGTAATTAAATGGTGATAATGAAAGGAGAAATGAAGTGGGAAGCAGGTTGAATGGGCAAGTTTATGGTTGTGTCTCCCACTCTTTCTGCCTCTCGGACCCACCCCAAAAATTCCCCATTTTCACTATATATTATATATTATTTATTTTTATAATTAATATTTGATTATCCTCCAATCCAGCCTTCGTATTATAATTTAAATCTACTATTTCTCACTCTAGTTTCTTCCGTAAATTTGTTAATATTACTTAATCATCCATATTATTTGCTATTAATTAATTATAAAGTCATTATATCAATACTTTTTTTTAAAAATAAATGTGATACTTTTTGATGTTAAAAGGAAAAATTTTATTATTTTTAAATTTTGATTTATTTTTTTTGTTATTCATGTAAATTTTTATATGTATGATAATTTATTTTTTATTTTATATATTCTTATAAAAAAATTTATAATGATTATTTTTATATTTTTATGATTAACCAAAATATTTATTGTTTATAATTCTCTAATTAAAAATATTTAAATTATCACAATTTTATTCTAATCTATCAATTTAAATTATAATATTTAATTTAACCTCTCCTTACTCAAGTTAGTTTTATTTTACTTGATTAAAAACTTATCATATAATAAATATAAATCTCATTAATAAATTAAAACTAATTAAATATAAATAAATTTAAATAGTTTTTAAGGCAGAAAAATAAGATAAAATATTGATAGCTTTAATTTTATGATCTAAATAATGAATTTTTTTTTATAAAAGAAGCAAATATATAGATAATGCGAATAAGATAATATAAAAATACATTTATATTGATTTTTAACAATTATTTTTAAAAAAAATTAGAATTTAATAGCTAACACTAAGAATCTAATTTAAACCTTTTTTCATTTTTTTTTTAATAAGTGAAAGATGAGGAATCTTCTTTGTCGCCATGGAGCATATGCTTTCAGCTTTATTCTGGTCGGAGATCATGGCAGTTGCTTGTTCAACGTTGAATCAGCATGCAGTTGAAAGACTTTGATCATCACCTTTTAAAAATATATCTTATTATTTTTGAAATTTATATTTATATCTTTTATTATTATTGTTTCTTTAATTTAATATTCTATCATAATAATTAAAATTCATCACCACCACTGTCTTTTGATTTTGATGAAATTTTCTTACATTTTTTCTTACCATTTTTTGATATTTTTTTTTGTTTTTATCTGTATTTTTATATTTGAATTTTTCTTGTTTGTAGTTTAATGAAAGTTTTGTTGTTTTTTTAAATTTTATAAATTGTTGTTTGTTTATAATTACAATAATTTTTTGCTATATATATGTATTATAATATATATAATAGATATATAATATCATATTAATATAATACAATGCATTTATATATACACTATATCCCGATAATAGGTTTAAACATTTTTGAAAGAGCTTGATATTATTTTTTTGAAAATCAGTCTGTTAATATCATTCAATTTTTAAAATTTTAATTGTAAGAAAAAAATAATTTTATTGAAGTAGGGTTCGAATAGTACCTATTGCCGACACTTATCCCTAAATTCCCATGCATCATTATACATGCTAAAGGCAACGATGAATAAGGCCGAACAGAAACGAATGAATTCCAAATAATTTAAATATTTTATGAGTTTATATAATTTTATTGTTTAATTATAAATAAATAAAATAATATATATCTATATATATATATATATAATATTTAATTTCTTCGAAAGTATAAGTTTTTTTTAATGAAATTTAAATTTTCATCTAGGAGATGAGATTTTTTCACTTTTTTTTATGGAAGAATGTGATTTATTTGAATTTATTATAAAAATTTCATTAAAATATATATATTTCATACTTTCCATTAAATAAAAAATTTAAAATTTTATTAATTTTAAAAATTATATATTTAAATTTTATATAATTTATAAATTTTATATAATTTAGATTCCTTTCATTCAAATAAAATTTTAAAGTAATTACTAACTATTTAGATAGTTATCAATCTTTTTCAATAGTTATTTTATTAGTGTTTAACTATTAATCACTAACTATTGATTTTAACTATTTAAATATTAATTTAAATTTAAAATATTTAATAATAATAATATTTAAATTAATAATTAATAAAAATATTCAAAATAAATAGAAACAACTAATCTCTAACCTATAAAAATCAAAAGGATTAGCTTTCGTCAATTACTCCTTTTTAACCTATAAGAGCAATTGTTGAGGGCAAAAAAAGAATATAATAATTATAATTGTTATTTATATTTAAAAAATATATAAAATATTTTAAAAATTAATTTCAACTATAATTTGACTTTTTAAAAAATTAAATTTAGAGATTGCTTTTATGAAGAAAACATCTATTTAATAATGTTTTCCAACAATAATTTCAAACAATATTCTTCATAAAAAAAATAAAAATAAGAATTAAAAAAGAACACCTTTTCAACTTCCATATTAAAAACCATCTTAATAATTATAATTTAAATCAAAAGCGTTATAAATATTTATTTGAGGAATATTTATCATATAAATATCCCTAAATTCAAAACCTTGGATTATTATGGGAATTTACATTTATGATAGTGGAATTCAAAGTGTTATTTATTAGATAGTTTTATGGATTGTTATATGTTTTAATGAGTAAAAAAGGTATGGCCGCTTAAGGACATTCAACGCATAATAAATTAGATTAAAACTGTATAGTAAATTGGAATAAAACATAATAAACCCAACATATCTAATCATATCGGAAAAGGGATGTCAAATTATATTCAATATAAATAAATAAATAAATAAATATATATATATATATATATGTCTTAACGCATGTTGTTGTGAAGTGGGAAATATATGGTTGGTGGAATAAGTTTGATGCAGCAAAAGCGGGTCAGAAAAGCACTAAAGAAAGGTACAAAGTGGGTTTATCTTGTAGCGTGAGGGAATGAAAATAAAGAAATTGCCGAGGAAAAAGGCCATTCCATATACAGTTGGTGAGATGTTTCCAAGGGAAGGTAGATGTTTGCCTGTTGGTTTGATTCTCTATCTCAATATCCCTGCTAACTCATACTCTTTCCTAACTCTTCCTCCTTGTTTTTATTTACCCACAACCTATACATCTATATATTTATATACATTCGACAAAAGGGCAACCTCTTTTCACTCTTTATATATATATACTACATGTTATGATGTTTGGAAAACTGTTTCCTTCTTCAAAATGGCAAGAGAGTAATTATTGATGATGATTAAGTATTAAAGATCAAGTCATAAAAGATTAGCAAAGTCATTATTACGTGCTCTTTTGACATGGGTATTAAGAAAATAATTTAAAATCTTAATTTGATAAAAAGAAAAACTTAGACTAAATCACTTTTATAAATTTCAACAAGATTTCAAATCAAATAATACAGTTATCTTGAAACTAATATCAAACCCATTTTCTTAATGTATTGATAAGAATACAAGGGAGAGTAGGGTACTCAATGGATACTAGACATGACTAATGAATCAGCTGAAATGGTCATAAGAATCTTCTCAATTGTGTAGAGGATCGTTCAATATGCATATGCATGGACCAGGTGGGCATTGACCCCACCAGCTAAGCTCATGCACATACAATTTGGGTTATACCTTTTATCTTCTATTCCCATATTAAAATCAGTATTATCTTGACTGCCCAAGTGGTAGACCATGTCATGTTGCATTCAGAAAATGACCGATGTGCTTCATTCTTCTTCCTCAAGTGGCATACGTAATTATCTCCTAACCAGAATATCTACTTTGGGAGGATTATAAACCCTTCTAACCAATCAAACTTTTGAAGAATTATTCTAAATCGAAAGAATCTTGATTATGATCTGAATAGAATAAAAAAAATCTAATAATAGTTAAATTATAAAAATCCCCACATGAATATTCCTCTCTAAGCAATAAAAAAAAGAGATGAATACGAAAGAAAACATCAGCATTACTAGAAGGAAATAAATAAGTAAAATCCACGACCTTACTTTATGATAGGGAAAAAGCTAGTATGATTAACTAGCTACAAGACAGATTCATAAATATGAAAGAGAAGGAAGAGAACTAGGAGACTGAGAAGGTGACTCAAAGCAATATGTGATTTAGAATCATCACAGGCCAAAGCCTGCCGCTGTCCATGCAAATTAATGGCAACATAGAGCCTCACATTGTCGTCATAGTGCGGAACATCCTGCTGGGGCGTGGCCACAACCACTCTGCAAACCATTCAAACTCCTCCATCATTCCTTTCTTCAACACTTTCCATGCCTCAACTCTTAATCATGCATGTTCAGCTTCTCCTGGCTATATTGTATATCTGCATGCATCTATTCCATGTCGATGAATCAACTTAGAAAAAGCTTAACCATTAACATTATAAATAATTAGGTGGCATTATATTAAACGCTCTTCTGCATGCCAGCATGCCTCCCCTCATCATTAACCTGCCATTATTTGAATATATATATTTTTTATAATTTACAGTATATTTTATGTTAAATTTTAAATTAAATATTTTTTAAAATTTTATTATTTTTACGATTTTTAAAAAAATATAATAATAATAATTTTCAGGTTTCCCACAACATCAACTAAATCTAAACCCAATTTAGAGGTGTAATGATCCAATTTATTAGTTAGATTAACATTTTAAGTATTTCATTAGATTAAAATAATTAAGTTAAAAATTTTGATACATTTCTTTTACTAAATATACTAATTTATTTGTATTTAAAATTTTCTATAAAAAATATAGTAACTAAAATTTTAAAATTTATTTAAAAACATTAAATCAATAAATTTTATAATATTTTAGTATTTAAATTTATCAAATAATTCATATATTCAATACTTAAAAATTTTAATTTTGTATTATTCAATGTTTAAATTTTAACCTTATCACTTTAATTTAAATTAGTCATTTTATATATATAAATATTATTATATTATTCAGTTTTTTTATTATTTCAAAAGTCAATAACCCTCGACAACCTCATTTGAAATTACTTTTAGAAAAAGTACTTTTTAAAAATTTTTTTAAAAATCTTTTCCAATACTAAGAATTAATTTAATTAATAATTTGATTTGAATCTTGAAAATTATTTTATGTAATCTAATTAATAGTTAATTATATTTTAATTTGATCAACCAAATTAGTTGATTTAATCAAAAATTTAAATAAAATTATATTTTAAAAAATATAGCAATAAATTTTTATTAATAAACTACTTTTCAAAGGTATTTTTAAAATTAACCGGATAACAACTAATTTAATTAGTAAAAAATATATATTAACAATTTCATAATAAAAGACTATTTTAAAAGCTCTTATTAAATTCAATTAATTTAGTTTGATTATATTCATAAAATTTTATTTGGATTCCATCAATGGAATAAGCATAATTCGGGTATATGGATTAACCAAATGCCCGCCCGGATGGAAAAGAAGCAACATCAAATGCTGGGTTGGAAGATTCTCTGGTGCAGAGAATATCTGCAAAATAGCTGTCAGGCATGTAGTTCTGTGACCCAACAGAGAATGAAAGCTTGGCAAACGCAATGAAGTTCCCAACTGGGGTTGGTCAGGGGCGATGTCCGACCGGTTCATGCAGGCCGGGTCAGATCCAGTTTCACCATCATTAATGTCCATAAATATGCACCTAGTTTTGCCAAAAACTTGGGAAATTCTCTGTTAAAGTAATTTGGGTGTCAGATGAAAACCCTTTTAAGGATGAAAAGCTCAAGTAGTATTCATTCTGGACCGCCTGGCCTCTGTGTTGATATTTACTTCAGTATCAAAGATCCTTTATCATCTTCTCCGCTGATTGGGGCAACTTGTCTCTCAAAGTAAAGTTGCTTCAAATCATCAACTCTCTTCCTTGTATCTTAATTTGACCTTCATTCAAATTCATTTAAATTTTTTATGCTATAAATATGGATGAAATTTTTATTCTTTTAATAATTAAATCTCAATATATATAAATGTACCCATAATATGAATGAGTGATATTGTTCGAATAATCTCTTTGTCAACCATTTTTAATAATCAAAAAAATAATATGTAAACATATATCAGAAATATGAATAAGTTTTGTTGGTAGACAGTAGATATTATAATCTATGAATAATTCAATTTTTTATTCATTACAAACCCATCAATCTACATCAAAATTTTATCTGACAAATGTATTTTAATAGTTGATGAAATCTTGAATGATTAGAAGTATGAATTCAAATTAATATTTTATGTTTTGAATAAGAATATTCAAACTTTTAGAGCAAAGGGAGTTTGATGATAGCAGATTACTTACTCTTGGCAACAGAAAAAAGGTTAAAGGGGTGGGGGGAAAAAGGATTCCTCGTGTTTTCTGCAACTCAAGTCTTCTTTTGAATTTATATATAACAAAAGGGGTCATCTAGCAAAGTGATTCATCACTTTTTCGTCTTCCTTCAACTATATTAATGGTGGACCTTCATTTTTCTCTTTTCTCTTATTATCTTTTTTGGTGTTAGTCGAAGAAGCTCTCTCCTTTGTATCTTTGATCTGAATATTTCCCCATCACCTTCTTCAACAAGGTTTTTTATTTTTTGTCATTTTATTTGTAAGTGATAGTTATTATAAGGGGAATTTTTAAATTTCTCAAAAAATGAAAGAAAATTTGTAAAAATATTACTTGTTTTTGAAAATTAAAAAATAATATGTTTTCAAAAATATTATTTTAAAAAATTTATCATGTAAATTTACAATAAAAAAATCATTGTTTTATAAAAATTTATTATTTTTACAAAATCTTAAAAAATCATCTAATCTTATTAGAGAATATAATAACAAAATTATTGCTCATTAACAGTGTAATATCCTAAAAATGCATTTGATTAAGTTCATGAAGATGAGTCATCCGAATCATATTTTTTCAAATTTATTAAAAAATTCACATTTTTTTAAATTACAAAGATAACAGATTCATGAAAGTATTTTTTAAAAATGTTTTTAAAATCTAATATATATATATTTAATTTATTAAAAAAATTTAATTTTGAATTTACTGTTTATCATAAAAATAAATAAATTTATATTAGATTATCCATTACAAAACACAAAATAAAACCCATTAATTATTTTATATTAACTTTATTCATTTTATATAATACTATGTTTATTAAATCTCAAATATATATTAACTATTATTATTTATGTAATTACACATTAATTGATATACAATTAATACATATATAATATTTAATAAAAGTTAATATATATCATTATATTATTAATGGGTATATGATTTAATATGATGAATAAAAAAATAAAAAAATAGTATTTTTCTTTTTTCTTTTCCAGCTCAAGTAAGAGTGTAATACAGTAATAATTAGTGGACAATTAATTATTTCCTGTTATTTTTAACATCCTTGTGTTTATGTTTAGGGTTCGATCTCAGCTTGCTAACGTATGCAAATGAAGAAAATATGACATGATTTTACATTATTATTGCCATTTTATCTTAGACTGATGTCATGAGAACTTGTTTTATTCTATAGTTTTACATAACATTTTGCACGTTATAGGAATTTCCTTCGGGAAAAGGATATTTATTATACTAATTACATGCATATATAGTTAGTAGAAAACGTCTATAATTAATCAATAAATAAAGAAGAAAGACTATGACATGCAAAGAAAGATGAAAAATATTTAAAAGAAACCCCCACGGAGTAGCTCAGCGGTAAGGATTTGGAACGGATGGTACTAGGTTGCGGGTTCGAGTGGTGGGGGGAGCAACTTGGTTTGTAAGTCCCTAGGGGAGGAGATGGTCCTTGGGGGTTGGGTCATAGGTTCCAGGATTAGGGGAGCGCAAGCACCGACACCTGAATTATCAAAAAAAAAATATATTTAAAAGAAAAGGCAAAACCTAGCTAGCTAGCTAGCTAGCAAGTGGGTTGAAGGGGTTTTCCATTCACGGGTACCCACCACCTCCCCTCGTGCGCCCTATCTATTAATGGCGGCTTCCCCTTCATATCTCATCATTAACGGCATGCTGACTACAGTACACTCCCTTATTATTATTGTTGGTTTGGTAGCTACCCATCTATTTTTTGAACGGCAAAAATGAAGAAGAAAGCCCTATTAGTCATAATTTTCATAGTTCGAGTTTAATGCAACCTTTATAACAAAGTTTGTATTCAGACATTACTTTTAATGAATTAGTCGATTAATTATAACTATAAGCATAAAAAGAGATTAACTCATGTTCAAATTATTATCATAGTTTAAGACAAGCATAACTAGGTACATCATAGACAAGTATAATATATAATATAACATTCATCTCATAATCATAACAAAGTAACATATAACAATAACATATAGAAGAACATTGAAACGTGAATGAAAATGACTTCTTCTATCATTAATAAATATCAGATCATAATTAATTGATTCTGATATTGATTAACTTATGGAATATGATAAAATATATTCTTTCAAATTCTATTATATCCATTTTCCTTTCTACCTATTTTCCTTTCTACATATTTTTCCTTACATAAAAACTCTATCTCTTGTAATAATAACATCGAAACCTTTTCTTGTTTACAGAAAATGTTGCACTGAACGTTAATCATCTGGGATATATTTTTGAAGGGTAACAACATTCCAAGCCATCTAGTGTGTTTGATTAATTGGAGTTGTCTTGTCAGCTGATAAGGGTGGCGTTGAATAGATAAAAGAATGTGGGAGACAACCCGAAAATGTTTTTTAGGCTATTAACAGTTGACATAGGGTCCTTTCGTGGGGTCCTGATTGGAACCAAGGCAGGACCCTTTAATTTGTGGGCCATACCCTAAACTTTACACGTCTTTGCCTTTAAGTTCTTCGCCCTCTTTCTACCAATATTTATACCCGATATACTCATCCTTTGCTCTTCACAACTTCGCTTTTCCTTTTGTTTAGTTCAGTCTTTGATTCGTTTTCTTACTTTAGATTCTAAATGGCTGACACTGGAGGAAGTTCTATCTCGTCAAGAAGAATGTGGTGTTCGGTTCCTGAAAGATTCCAGCTGCACCTGGCCATGCTTGCCTTGCAGTTTGGATATGCTGGTTTCCATGTTGTTTCCAGGGCTGCGCTTAATATGGGAATTAGTAAGCTTGTTTTCCCAGTTTACAGGAACATCCTCGCTTTCCTCCTGCTACTTCCTTTCGCCTATTTTCTCGAAAAGTATATCCCCTTCCTAAATCAGTTGCACTCTTCACTTATCTTGTAAATCAGTATTACATATGTTTGCTCTCATTTCTCTTTGTTCAGGAAGGAGAGGCCAGCACTTACACTTAACTTCGCTATCCAGTTCTTTCTACTGGCGCTTGTAGGGTATGACTGACATATTATGGAAAACCTGGATATATATATATAGCCCAAGAGATTTAAATAACTAAAATTTATTAAAAAACATAATGATATGCCTGTTATTGATACCTTCGGTGCAACATGACCAGAATAACAGCAAACCAAGGATTCTACTTACTGGGATTAGACAACACCTCACCGACCTTCGCATCAGCTATACAAAACTCTGTCCCAGCTATTACGTTTCTCATGGCAGCCTTGCTCCGGCAAGTTTCCTTCTATGATATTTCATCCAGTTAAACCTTGCATTTACATGTATAATACAACAACCGCTACAAATTTCTTAATCCTTTGTTTTGTTTCAGGATAGAGAAAGTAAGACTAGACAGAAAAGATGGAATAGCAAAAGTGATAGGAACCATCTCCTGTGTAGCGGGGGCCACGGTTATAACTTTATACAAAGGTCCAGTGATATACAGCCCAGCTCCACCGCTACACAAACCCGAACCTATGTTCCCTTCTCTTGGAGATGCAAGCGGCAAGAACTGGACCCTTGGCTGTGTCTATCTTATTGGCCATTGTTTGTCTTGGTCTGGTTGGCTTGTACTTCAAGCACCAGTTCTCAAGAAATACCCAGCCAGGCTCTCGGTTACCTCTTATACCTGCTTTTTTGGGCTTATTCAGTTCTTGATCATAGCTGCTTTTATTGAAAGGGATCCACAAGCTTGGATGTTCCACTCTGGTGGTGAACTCTTCACCATCCTCTATGCGGTGAGTACTTCTAATTATATGTTATACTGTTTGTTTTTAAAATTCGTGACAGGAAAATATACTGATACCACCACCGAATTTAATCTTGGTTACGGAACCATGTCATGGAACAAAGACAGAATCATAGTAAAGCAAAAAAGAACAAATTAAGATAAAAGAGAAGCCCTTGGCATCGGGCTTTCTTTTATCATGCTAGGGTTGGCCTTTGTGGAAAACCTAGTTGCTAAAAGAGATCACCTTTAAAACTTTCAATTATAAATTACCCAATACATATACAACATCATTTATCCACGTATCTAAGCTTGCCAATAGTTGTTATCGTCATATGAAAGACAACATTAGTACGATTCAAAAGTTGTTATGCAAATGCAATAATGTTAAGTGGTGGGTGCTTGTTGAGAAGCTCCTTTTTCCCTTCCTTTTGAGAATTTTCTTGACTTGTCTGCGGTAATAAATTACAGGGAGTGGTAGCATCAGGAATAGCATTCGCTGTACAGATATGGTGCATTGACAGAGGTGGTCCTGTCTTTGTTGCTGTTTATCAACCTGTTCAAACTCTTGTTGTCGCCATCATGGCTTCCATTGCTTTGGGCGAAGAGTTCTATCTTGGAGGGTACGTAGGACCCTTTTCTTCTTTATTCCTCTCCTTTTTAGAAAACCAAAAATAATGTCCTTTTTTAAAAAGTCTACTTCGAGCAGATTCGGTAGAAGTATAATTGCTTTAAATTCATATCTGAAAGATGGTTTTTCTTTGAACAATGAGAGGTGTTTGTTAATCTACAGGATCATCGGAGCAGTGCTAATTATCATCGGATTGTACCTTGTTTTATACGGCAAAAGCGAAGAAAAGAAGTTTGCAGCAAAGGAAAGTGCAGTCATCCAGTCCACTGCAGATCACACAAACATAAGAACACAAGCTCACATCAGGACATCCCTTACTCAGCCACTACTCCCCTCATCAACAGAAAATGTTTGACCCCCAAAAACCCTAACCCTTTAACAAAACTGGTTGGACGGTCAGAAAATCTGGGAGGACAAGAAAATAAGAAAAAAACCAAAAACCCTAAAGATGGCTTGTGTGTGTATGAACAAGTTGTACTGTTTCTCATATTTTCTTTCATTTTGGTTAGTGTTATTTTTTTTTCCCGTTTGGGTTAGTAGGAGACGGTGGAAGGGAAGATTTTGAGGGGTGAAAATGATTATCGTTGTCATCTTGCGTGGCCATTTGGGCTGAAACCCCTTCTGATTATGCTTTCTCATGTGTCATGAATTAAAATATGGTTTGCTTTCACCAGGAAAAGGTAAAGGAAAGATGATTGTGCATACTATGATAGCTTTGTGCTCCAAGTTGCATGTGGTTTTGAAATAAAAAGGACCCACTTCTGCTTTTAGAATCATTGCTTATATATATATATATATATAATGAATAGATGAAATTTAATTATTATATAATTACTTATTAAGTTAAAATTAACTTTTTAATTATTTATTATAAATTTAATTATTTTTATTTATCTCATAAATCATGTTTCCTTTTCGATATTTATAGAAATATTTAGATCAATTTGATTCATATTTTTAAATATGAATAAAATTATTTAATAAAATTGATCGAGAATTTAATTATATTATATTAATCACTTAAAATAAAATATATTAAATAATTAAAAATGTAAATTAGTTAAATTAATAATATTATTTTCTTTTAAACAATGAAAAAATTAAGGAGATTTTAATATTTAAGTCTAGTTTATAAAATTTTGAAATTTTGAAATGTAAATATTTTATAGGTATTAAAAATAAAATATTTTCAAATATTATGTAAAATAAGATATTTAAACTATATAAAATTTTTTATGAAATGTACATATTTATAAATAAATAAAATATTTCATCAAATATACATATTTTATGAAATATTTCATTCATAATAATTCAAACTAAATGAGTTCTTATACCTGGAACTTTCTCAAGAATAATCAACATAAAAGCATATATTTTTAAAGAAACTTTATATTTTCTCTCTCGATTAACATTTAACTATAAAATTAAATGAATAAATTATTTATTTAAGCTAAAAAATAAAACAAGTTACATATGAAATAAAAAATAAAAAAATATTATCTTAATTATTATAGTAAAATTCTAACTTCAAAAATATTTTTATGAATCTTATTTTTCTATTATAAGTTCATATTATTTTATCAATTACAATGCTTTTATTATTTAATTATTACTTTGATTTCATTTCAAATATATAAATAGAATTATTGAATTCATCTTTAACAAAATATATATGAGATTCAATTTATTTATATTTAATACATATCCTTTTACATAAATAAATAAATATTATATTGATTAATTTAATTTAATATAAAAATATAAATCAAATTTAAATAAATATACATTGTATATATAAAACAAGCCAACAAGTTGAATTTAATATAAAACTGTCATTAATTAACATATTTAATAAGTATACTATTAATTATTAATATACATAATAATAAATATATGTATTAATAAAAAATATATCATTATATTATCAATAAATTTAAAAAAGATATGTATAAAATTATAGAAAAGCAACATATCATATTATTATAAAATAAAAAATTAAGAATTTATTAATTTTTAAATTTATATATAAGATTAAATGATATTACTTTTTTTAAAACGAAAAAATAATACCCAAAATTGCCATTACATGGATCAATAACATAGTTATAAAGCTTTAGAGTTGTCTATTTATTTATTTATTTTTTTGCTTCTGAAAAAAGATCCATGGATAAATATTAATAAAAAATAAAATTTAAGATATTTAAAATATTAAATTTTATAATAATTATATCCATATTTTACCATTTATATAAAATTATATATATTTTTATAATTTATAGGTTTTTCACCCATTTTAAGTTTGACAAATAAAATAAACAATAATGAAAATTATTATTATCATATGTTACTTTATGTAATAAATAATTATTTATATGGAACTGTAAAAAAATAAAATAATAATATTTTATATTTTTATTAAAATTTTTGTACATGATGTTTTTAGTTTTATGAGTACTATTTAGTTTTTTTATTATTGTGGATTAATGATAATATTATAAGTTAAAAAATATATAAAGTGAAAATTAAATTTATTAATTGAATATAATTTATAATTAAAAATATTAAAGTTATAAATTAAATTTTATTTGAAGTTGTATTAAAGTATAAATGATTATTAAACAGTTATAATTAAAAAAGTTAATTATTGTTGAGATTTTGAATTGTTAATATATATTTTAAAAAATATTTTAAATAACTAGAGTTTCACTTTAAATATTTTAAATATTTTAAATATTTTTTAAATATTTTAAAAAAATTGTTAGAAAATTAAGTATACTAGAGTTTCATAACGTGCGCTGCACATTAGTACGATTTTTTTGACCCGTCATTTGATAATAATTTTATATTTCATTTTTTCAAATTTTTTTATCATAGGAATATTTTTTATAATTTTAAATTAATATTTGACATTTAAGTATTATATACTTATTTAAAATATTGTTTATATAATATTTTCATCCATTCATTAAAAAAAATGAAAATAAATATTTATTTATCTATTTGATAGCAAAACCTTTTTGTAGACTACATTTTTTGTATATGTCGGTTCTTTTTTTTTTAATCATCATTTTTTATTAATATCTTTATTATTGAGCTTGAAATCGCTCTTAATAATGCAACATATAATTGTTCATGTGGAAAGACATTTTTTAGCAAGTATACTCCTACGTTTGGTATTGTTTATCCCTATGTATTGTTTGTAGTCATTGCAAAATACAATCGTACTGGAAATTGTTTTCTTTTAAATTGGAACGAATATTTTTTCACCTTCTAGTGGATTAAGTGGTATTCTTAATAGTAACATTTGTCTATTAACATGTTGTCCAACTATTATTTCAGCATTTATGACATTTTCTCTAAATCTTCTGCATATCATTCGAGTTCCATTGCACAATCCATTTGATGCATTAAAATTCCTTAAAAGTATTATTGGGCAAGTAAATTTCAACTGTAGTCTATGTGATGAGATTCTATTCGATTGCAAGCTATTCAGAAATTCTTTTTAATAATTAGTGTTAACATCATCAACTACATGGTCACAGCTAAGGTATACTTGAGTCTCTCGTAAGAGCATATCTATTATCATCTGATTCAGTTTATCCACATATTCATTATTCGTTGTCAATATTGTACAATTTTCCATATATTCTGATGATATCGAGCTCTCAAAAAAATCAAGAAATACATTTTATATCAATGTCTTCTTGCATGAATCTTTTCCATCATTTTGTACCACCATTTCATCTGATATGATTATGTTTCCATTATGAGTTGTAGACTTTTCACCAT